>SJYX01004154.1:198943-234926 GCA_006410675.1 Oreotragus oreotragus | reverse complement strand
CGCGTGGAAGCTATCCCACAGTCTGGTTCGCTAGCCGCAGTTAGTTCATTCTGGTTACGCGCGGCGGGACGCTCCTGCCCGATTCTGAAAGCACCGCAGCCCGCGCCTGCCGCGCCTCCCTGCCCTGCCCCCACTGGGTAATGGCGGACGCAGGCGTTTGCGCTGCTTTTCCGCTGGCCGAGTTACTGTTGGGCTTGTAATCTGTTGGTTTTAATTGTTCATTTATCTTTCCTTCCTGTTATGTTGCCCTCTGTGTTTACAAGGCTCGCCACAGACTCGGCAGGGAGAGTGTTTCCTGGCGTTTGGAAACCTCTCTTCTTAAGCTTCCCTTCCCGGGACGGGCTTCCCTTCCCGGGACGGAGCTCCCTCCCCACCTCCTTTGTCTCTTTTTTTTTTCGGCTTTTATATTTTTTCCCCTACCTGCTTTTGAAGTCAGTGCTCTGTTTTTCTGGGTGCCTGATGTCCTCTGCCTGCATTCAGAAGTTGTTTTGTGGAGTTTGCTCAGCCTTGAGATGTTCTTTTGATGAATCTGTGAGGGAGAAAGTGGTGTCCCCGTCCTATTCTTCCGCCATCTTGACCAGAACCTGTACCAGGCTTTCTTATCCATTCATCTGCCGATGGACTTCTCTGTTACTTCCATGTCTTGGCGATTGTAAACAGTGCTGCGATGAACATTGGGGTACTCATGTCTCTTTCAGTTCTGGTTTCCTCAGTGTGTATGCCCAGCAGTGGAATTGTTGGGTTGTATGAGGTGGCTCAAAGGTTAAAGCATCTGCCTCCAATGTGGGAGACCCGGGTTCGATCCCTGGGTCGGGAAGATCCCCTGGAGAAGGAAATGGCAATCTACTCCAGTATTCTTGCCTGGAGAATCCCATGGAAGGAGAAGCCTAGTAGGTTACAGTCCACGGTGTCGTGAAGAGTCGGACACGACTGAGTGACTTCACCTACCTACCTCACCTATGACAGCTCTATTTCCAGTTTTTTAAGGAATCTCCACCCTGTTCTCCATAGTGGCAGGGCTAGTTTGCATTCTTCCCAACAGTGTAAGAGTGTTCCATTTTCTCCACGCCCTCTCCAGCATTTATTGCTTGTAAACTTCTTGATAGCAGCCATCATGACTGGCGTAAGATATTACCTCATTGTGATTTGGATTTGCATTTCTCTGATAATGAGTGATGCTGAGCATCTTTCCATGTGTTTGCTTGCCATCTGTATGTCTTGAAGAAATGTCTGTTTAGATGTCTGGCCCATTTTTTGAGTGGGTCATTTATTTTTCTGGAATTGAGCTGTAGAAGTTGCTTGTATATATTTTTGAGATTAATTCTTTGTTAGTTGCTTCATTTGCTATTATTTTCTCCCATTCTGAAGGCTGTCTTTTCACCTTGCTTATACTTTTCTTCGTTGTTCAAAAGCTTTTAAGTTTAATTAGGTCCCATTTGTTTGTTTTTGCTTTGATTTCTATGACTCTGGGGGGTAGACCATAGAGGATCCAACTGTAAATTTCCTTTTCTGTGCATTCATTGTTGTTTTATTTTGAAGTAGGGTTGATTTCTGATATTGTGTTTCTTTCAGGTGTACAGGAGCTGGATTCAGGGATATACAGACATTTATCAATTCTTTTTTTGGGGGTTCATTTTCACCAGAGAGAGGTGTACAGTGTCTCCAGTAGGCTGCCCTTTGCTATTCAACACTGTTTTTCCTAATTATCTGTTTGAAGTATGTTAATGCTTGTTTGTTTCTTGCAAATTATTCATTTATCCCACATCCCTAACTTTTTTTTTTAATAATCATTATTTGGTTTTCTAAGTTTGTGTGTCTGTTTCTGCTGTGTAATAGCCTACATTTGCATTAATTTCAAGAAGAAACATGTCAGTGATACCTTCTGTAATTTGTCTTTCTCTATCAGCCTTCCTTTACTTGGTATGGTATTCACTCTCTCTATCCATGCTGTTGTCACTGGCATTATTCCGTTGTGATTCATGGTTGTGTAACATTCCAGTGCATAGGTGCACCACTCTGACTTCATTTTCCTGTTGAAGAATAACTTCTCTGAATTTGTTTCAGTGAGGGCTTCCCTGGTGGCCCAGCCAGTAGAGAATCCACCTGCCAATGCAGCAGACATGGGTTCAGTCCCTGGGTGAGGAAGATCCCCTGGAGAAGGGCATGGCAACACACTCCAGTATCCTTGCCTGGAGAATCCCATGGACAGAGGAGCCTGGCGGGCTACATTCCATAGGGTCACAAAGTGTTGGACATGGCTGAAGCGACTGAGAATACATGCAATGGAAAAAAAAAATGAGTATTTTATTCTTTCCCTTTTTTGAGAACAAAGGAGATCAAGAAAACTGTGAGCAGGCCTGAACATTCCTAGTTTTTTGTTTTACTTTAACTGCTCATAACTCTGTATCTCTGTGACTAAGTTTGCTTTTCTGCACCCTAACTCTGCAGGAGCTACGAGTAACATTTTTCTCTTGGAATCTATGCTAAATACATCACCTATCTGGTGGTTACCCTTACAACACCCTTCCCCTTGTACTTGCATATCAGAAAGAAGGCCGCCAAGCCACCCCAACTGCCAGAGTAATTTACTGTGTTATTGACTTCAGTCTAAGACTGTCTTTGAAAAAAATGCACGAGGAAGAGATCTAGATCCTACCCACGTTGTTTCTCATCACTGACACCTGGCTGTGAGCCCTTCCATTATATAAGCCCCTAGACTCTTCATAGGCGGGGCATGGGAGGGTACTCAGTCCTTGAGTCATGACCCTACTGTGTTCCCCTCTCTGATGGCTTGAGAATAAAAGCCACATTCGTATTTCCTTCAAACTCTGTCTCTGTATTTTTTATTTCACTTCACTGGGCAGAGAAAGCCAAGATTTGGCCAGCAACAATTTTATATCTTGGCCATTGCCAGTTGAGCTGCCTTGAAAACAATGTGCATGGGTCACTGTGAATTCTGATTTTCCCTGGGTCTGAGCCCATACAAGGGATTGTCAGGTCATGTGCTTTCCGAGTGTTTAGTTGAAAAAGAACCACCTTGCTGGTTTTGATAGTTCCTGCACCATTTTTACATCCCCACTGAGAGTGTAGGAGAATCCCCATTTGCCCCCATCCTCTGCAACCCCTATTCACTGTAGATTTTTAGACAGTGAACACTCTGAACTGTGGGAGGGGATTTTTCATGGAAATCTTGATTTGCGTGGATTTAATACATAGTGGTATGCTACAGTCCATGGGACTGTAAAAAGTAGGACACAACTGTGCAACTGAACTGAATACATAGTGAGCTGGACGAAATTTTCAGGTGCTTTCTGATACTGTACAGAGTGACTACAGTTTACATCTTGACATTTTTTTCTTCAAAAGTGGCTCTGTTTTGAATTCCTGTCTGATGATCTACGCTGGGACATGACTGGAAGGGAGGGGTCATTTACAGTCCCACAGGCCTTGTGAATATGAAGAGCCAAGCAGCATTAGGTTTAAAATTGTTTTTCTGGAAGACAATTCTAAGGAATCTACATTGGTTCCTGCCCTATTCTGAAGACATTCTTTCTCTTTCATTTCGGGTTCCTTTGCTGTGCAAATGCTTTTAAAGTTAATTCAGTCCTGTTTTCTTAGTTTTGGTTCATTTTTCATTATTCTGGGCACACTTGGTAGAATTGATGTTGCAGCATGTCCCCCCTATATTGTCCTCAAAATTGCATAGTATCGGTCTGACATTTAGACATTTATTTCTTTGAAGATTATATTTGTGTAGGGTTTAAGGGATATTCTAACTTCATTCTCATTTTCATTATTGATGCATGTCCACACTCTCCTCCATAGTGGCTTTCTCCTAGTTTCATTTTAGCAATGGAGGTGGATGGTTGCCTTTTCTTCATTGCATTGGACAAATTTAACCTTTGTAGAGTTCTTGACAATCACTCTTCTGATTGATGCGAGGTGATACCGAACACCCTTCCCCATTATTTAGCAATTTTGACATCTTTTCATGTGGTATTTTTAAAGTGTGAGTTAAAGGTACCTGTTAAAATTGGCTTCGTGAAGGTCTACCCAGTAATGAATACTATTTTGATGACCACGCCTAGGAGACTCCAGGAGATCAGTTGTTGTTTACTTAGAAACGCTTGGAGCTTATGAATATTAAATGCCCGTCAACATGGCTTTCTGTTGATGAGCGGGACTGTGGCCCTCCCTGTTGTCTTACCTGAGACCAAACTATGGTGGAGGTAATGAAGACAATGGCGACTTCCTTCAAAAGGTCCCAGTGCCCCTGGCACTGCAGGAGACCACGACTGAACCGCACCTCTGCCAGAGGCCCCTGGGCACTCCTGGGTAAGTCTGGGTCAGTCTCTTGTGGGGTTACTGCTCCTTTCTCCTGGGTCCTGGTGCACACAAGGTTTGGTTTGTGCCCTCCATGTGTCTGTTTCCCTAGTCCCGTGGAAGTTCTATAATCATTTCCCAATGGCCTCCAAATTCTAACTCCCTCGGGGTTCTCAGTCCATTAGCCAAATCCCCAGATTTGGAAATCTGGAGGAGGGGTGGTGTGTGTACTGACCTGGAATGGATGGAGCTGGGGTCGACTGTGTGCTGACAAGGCATGGATGGAGCTGTGGTGGTCTGTGTGCTAACCTGGTATGGATGGAGGTGGAATGGTCTGTGCAGTGGCATGGAAGGAGGTGGGGTGGTCTGTGTGTTGACCTGGCATGGATGGAGCTGGGGTGGACTGTGTGCTGTCTTGGCATTGATGGAGGTGGGTAGTCTGAGTGTTGACCTGGCATAGATTGAGGTGGGGTGGTCTCTGTGTTTACCTGGCATAGATGGAGCTATGGTAGTCTGTGTGCCGACCTGGCATGAATGGGGCTGGGGTTTGTCTCTGCACTGACCTGATGTGAATGGAACTGGGGTGGTCTGTGTGTTAACCTGGCATGGATGAAGCTGGGTTGGTCTGTGCACTGTCATGGAAGGGGTGGGGGTGGTCTCTGTGCTGACCTGGCAGATGGATCTTGGGTAGTCTGTGTGCTGACCTGGCATGGATGTATCTGGTGTGGTCTGTGTGCTGACCTGGCATGGATTTAGTTGGTGTAATCTGTGCACTGACCTGGCATTGATGTATATGGGGTTGTCTGTGTGCTGACTAGGCATGGATGGAGCTGGGGTGGTCTGTGTGCTCACCTGGCATTGATGGATCTGGGGTGAGCTCTGCACTGACCTGACATGGATGAAGCTGGCATTTCTTTCTCCAAAACACACACACAATTTCCCGCAACCAGGAAACCATCACATGGCATTGGTTCAATGCCACTCAGGAGAGGTAGACTCCATATTTAAGAGGAACTATAGCCTTTCAACCAAGAAAGGGATCACAAACACAGTAAATTAAACAAAACGAAATGACAGAGAAACATCCAGCACATGAAGGTCTGTTTGCTGACCTGGCATGAATGGACCTGGGCTGGGGCCAATCTATGTATGGGTTGAGTATGGCTTTGAGCAGTCAGCCTGCTGATGTGCAACCCTGTGCCCTTACCTGGCTGAAGGATAGGTGAAGGCTGTTTGACACTACAGCTTGCTAGCTTTGGGGTGTGGCTTAGTCTTAGTGTTGAGATGGAGGCTATTGGGAGAGCACTGACCTATTAACGTTCTTTGGGGCCAGGAGTTCTCTAGTTATCAAAAGTCCTGAAGTCGTTAGCCATCAGCCAGTTCCCTCCCCAGGGGATTTTCCCCACCAAAAGATCAAAGCCAGGTCCCTTTCACTGCAGAAAGATTTTTTGCTGTCTGAGCCCCCAGGGAAGCCCTTAGAAAATGTCAGCTGGCACTGATTAAATATGACACAAATATGTGTTGAAAATTCAGAGTATAGTGGTGAATAGCAGAGCCTGATAATCATGATAATTATTGTTATTTGACAAGTCTTTGCTGTCAGATTATAGCAGGAATGTGTATGGTAGGATATAGGAACACAGTAAAGTTTCCAACTGTGTGCTCATCTGAAAGTTTCTTATGGTGACAGCAGGTCCTCAATTACCTTCTAATGATAGTGACAGGATTTTTCATTGCTTTGTGTTCTTTTTTATTTTTTAACCTTCCTTTGCATTCTCATCTATTTGTTGTTGTTTTTTTCTGGCTAAGTCATGTTAGACTCCTTGTGAACCTATGGCCTGAGGTCCACCAGGCTCCTCTTTCCATGGGAATTCCCAAGACAAAAAAAAAAAGAAAAGACCATTCTGGGGGAAGAGCACATGAGCAGAGACCTATAAAGACACAAGGATGGGAAGCTTGCCAGGAGGGGATGAGGGTCAAAAATCTTCGGGTTTACGCAAGGTCTGGGCAGGAACCATGGCTCTGAGGCCTGGCCGTGGACACTACCCAACACCTGTCTGCCTGCCCTCTGTCTGTCCTGTCCCACATTTGCCAGGACTTCTGGGGTCTAGACTGTGGTACCTGCTGAGCTCTAAACACAGCTGTCTGCTTGCAGGTGTATGGGAGGGATGGAGTGCTCTTAACGACTTGTTACAACTCTGGAATGTGAGGCCTGGAGGCAGGGGTTAATCTGGATCCAAGGAGCTGAGGGCCCTACGTCAGTCCCAGAGCCAGAGGTCAGACCAAAGCTGCTGAAGAAGGAGCCCAGAGGATTTATTGGAAAACCAGTGAAATTGGTTATTAGAAAGCAGCAATGAAAAGACTACAAACAAAAACTTGATATGAGCTAAAGTGTGAAACAAATGTGAAGTATTGTTGTCATTGGTATTTTGAAGAAAGCTGGATTAAATGTGTTCTATAATCAGCACGTTTATCCCAGAAGTTTCAGTTTTATTTCCACCACACAGCATCAACAACAAGCAGTGGCTGTGACGCGCTGGAACAGTGAGCAACTGAGAGGAGATACCCCACGTCCAAGATCAGGAGTGGGGATCGTGAGGAGATACTCCACACCCAAGGTCAGGAGTGGTGGTTGTGGGGAGATACCCCATGTTCACGATAAGGAGTGGTCTAATCATATGGACCACAGCTTGTCTAACTCAATGAAACTATCAGCCGTGCCATGAAGGGATACCCAAGAGGGATGGATCATGGTGGAGAGTTCTGACAAAACGTGGGACACAGGAGAAAGGAATGGTAAGCCACTTCAGTATTCTTGTCTTGAGAATCCCATGAACAGTATGGAAGGCAAAAAGATAGGACACTGAAAGATGAGCTCCTCAGGTTGGTAGGTCCCCAATAAGTTGCTGGAGATCAGTGGAGAAATAACTCCAGAAAGAAAGAAGAGACAGAACCAAAGCAAAAACAACAGCCAGTTGTGGATGTGAGTGGTGATGAAATCATGGTCAAATACTGTAAAGGGAAATCCTGCATAAGAACCTGGAATATTAGGTGCACGAATCAAGGCAAATTGGTTGTGGTGAAATAGGAGATGGCAAGAGTGAACGTCGACCTTTTAGCAATCAGCAACTAAAATGGACTGGAAAGGATGAATTTAACTCAGATGACCATTATACCTACTACTGTGGTCAAGATTCCCTTGGAAGAAATGAAGTAGCCATCAGAGTCAAAAAAAGAGTCCAAAATGCAGTGCTTGTATGCAATCTCAAAAATGACGGAATGATGTCTGTTCGTTTCCAAAGCAAATCATTCAAGATCATGGTAATGAAAGTCTGTGCCCAGACTAGTGATACTGAAGAAGCTGATGTGGAATTGTTCTGTGAAGACCTACAAGACCTTTTAGAATTGACACACACACAAAAGATGTCCTTTTCATTATAGGGGACTGGAATGCAAAAGTAGAAAGTCAAAAAACATCTGGAGTAACAAGCAACTTTGGCCTTGGAGTACAGAATGAAGTAGGGCATAGGCAAATAGACTTTTGCCAAGGAACATATTGGTCATATCAAACACCCTCTTCCAACAACACAAGGGAAGACTCTACACATGGACATCACCAAATGATCAACACCAAAATCAAATCAATTATATTCTTGCAGCCAAAGATGGAGAAGTTCTATACAGTCAGCAAAACAAGACCAGTAGCTGACTGTGGCTCAGATCATGAACTCATTATTGCCAAATTCTGACTTAAATTGAAGAAAGTAGGTAAAAACCACTAAATCATTCAGGTATGACCTAAATTAAATCCTTTAAGATTATACAGTGGAAGTGAGAAAGAGATTTAAGGGACTAGATNTCTACACATGGACATCACCAGATGGTCAACACCGAAATCAGATTGATTATATTCTTTGCAGCCAAAGATGGAGAAGCTCTATACAGTCAACAAAAACAAGACCAGGAGCTGACTGTGGCTCAGATCATGAACTCCTTATTTCCAAATTCAGACTGAAATTGAAGAAAGTAGGGAAAACCGCTAGACCATTCAGGTATGACCTAAATCAAATCCCTTATGATTATACAGTGGAAGTGAGAAACAGATTTAAGGGCCTAGATCTGATAGACAGAGTTCCTGATGAACTATGGAATGAGGTTCGTGACATTGTACAGGAGACAGGGATCAAGACCATCCCCATGGAAAAGAAATGCAAAAAAGCAAAATGGCTGTCTGGAGAAGCCTTACAAATAGCACTGAATTGAACTGAAGAAGAAGTGAAAAAGAAAGGGTATGAAAAAATTTTTGAAGAGATTATAGTTGAAAATTTCTCCAATATGGAAAAGGAAATAGTCAAGTCCAAGAGTCTCAAAGAGTCCCATACAGGATAAACCCAAGGAGAAACACCACAAGACACATACTAATCAAACTAACAAAGATTAAAAACAAAGAGAGAATATTAAAAGCTGCAAGGGAGGAGCAACAAAGTAACATACACGGAAAACCTCACAGGTTTAACAGCTGATTTGTGAGCAGAAACTCTGCAGGCCAGAAGGGAATGGCAGGATATATTTAAAGTACGGAAGGGGAAAAATCTACAACCAAGAGTATTCTACCCAGGAAGGATCACATTCAAAATTGATGGGAGAAATCAAAAGCTTTTCAGACAAGTAAGAGTTAACCACTAAGCCATCTTTACAACAAATGTTAAAGGCACTTATATAGTCAAGAACTACAAGAGAAGAAAAAGATCTATAAAATCAAACCCAAAACAATTAAGAAAATGGCAATGTGTGTGTGTTAGTTGTTCAGTCCTGTCCGACTCTTTGTGGGCTCATAGACTGTGGCTGCTGGGTTCCTCTGTCCATGGGATTTTGCAGGCAAGAACCTGGAGCAGGTTGCCATTTCCTTCTCCAAAGAAAATGGCAATAGGAACATATATATCAATAATTACTTTAAATGTAAATGGAGTAAATGCTCCAACCAAAAGACACAGATTGGCTGAATGGATACAAAAACAAAACCCATATACATTCTGTCTACAAGAAACCCACTTCAGACCTAAAGGGGACGTGAGAGGATGGGAAAATATATTCCATGCAAATGAAAAGCAAAAGAGTAGCAATGAGTAGCAATCCTCATATCAGACAAATTAGACCTTAAAATAAAGAAGATTACAAGAGATAAGGAAGGACACTACATAATGAACAAGAAGGGATCAATCCAAGAGGAAGACATAACAATTGTAAACAGCTATGTACCCAACATAGGTGCACCTCGGTACCTAAGACAAACAGTAAGAGACTAGGAGAAACCGACAGTAACACAATAATAGTAGGAGACTTTAACAGCACTCTCACAACAATGGACAGATCATCAAAACAGAAAATCAATAAGGAAACACAAGTCTTTAATGATACATTAGATGCCATGGATCTCACTGATATCTTCAGGACATTCCATCCAAATGCAGAAGAATACACTTTCTTCTCAAGTGCACATGGAACATTCTCCATGATAGACCACATCTTGGGTCAAAAATCAAATCTCAGTAAATTTAAGAAAACTGAAAGCATATCAAGCATCTTTTCAGACCACAATGCTATGAGACTAGATATCAATTACAAGGAAAAAACTGTAACAAATACATGGAGATTAAACAATATGTTTTTAAATAACCAACAGCTTACTGAAGAAATCATGAGGGAAATCAAAAAATTTCTAGAAACAAATGATATTGAAAACACGACAATGCAAAACCTATGGGATGCAGGAAAAGCAGTTCTAAGAGGGAATTTTTTAGCAATACAATCCCACTTCAAGAAACAAGGAAAACATCGGAATAGACAACCTACCTTTACACCTCAAATAACTGGAAAATGAACACAAAAACCCCCAAATTAGAAGAAAAGTGAAGTTGCTCAGTCGTATCCAACTCTTTGCGACCCCAGAGACTGTAGCCTACTAGGCTCCTCTGTCCATGGGATTTTCCAGGCAATAATACTGGAGTGGGTTGCCATTTCCTTCTCCAGGGGATCTTCCGAACCAAGGGCTCAAACCTGGGTCTCCCACATTGCAGGCAGATGCTTTACCATCTGAGCCACCAGGGAAGAAATTAGAAGAAGGAAATCATAAAGATCAGAGCAGAAATAAATGAGCAAGAAATTAAAGAAAAACAGCAAAGATTAATAAAAGTAAAGCTCATTCTTTGAGAAGATAAACAACTTGACAAACCTTTGGCCAGACTCATCAAGAAAAAAAGAGAGAAGAATCAAATTGACGAAATTAGAAATGAAAAAGGAGATGTTACAACAGACAATGCAGAAATACAAATTTGAGATGTTCTTTTGATGAATTTGTGAGGGAGAAAGTGATGTCCCCGTCCTATTCTTCTGCCATCTTGGTTCCAAACCTCTGCATGGGGTTTCATATAGGGCTTCCCCGGTAGTGCTAGTGGTAAAGAACTCACCTGCCAGTGCAGGAGAGGTGAGTTCCATCGCTAGTTGGGGAAAAGCCTCTGGAGGAGGCAGGGCAACTAACTCCAATATTCTTGTCTGAAGAATCCCATGGACAGAGGTGCCTACAGGCTACAGTCCATGGGGCTGCACAAAGTTGTACATGACTAAAGCAACTTAGCATGCACAGGTTTTCTTTCTTTTTTTAAAAAATTTTTACTTTATTTTACTTTACAGTACTGTATTTGTTTTGGCATACATTTACATGAATCCGTCATGGGTGTACTGCTTAAGTTTTAGGCAGATAGACATAAATTACTGGCCCTTTTTCATCCAAGCTTATGCATTATTGGGCAAAAGGAGAGGGGCATAGCTGGAGGAAGATTAGGCTTTCATGACTAAAGTGAATAGACCATGTGTTAAAATATATTAAACCTTTATCAGATTTTTTGCTTTATAAGTACTTGAAGATAATCTGTATGATCTAAAACTATGTTTTGTTGTTGTTTTAACAGAAGCTACTCAACTAGATCATGATCCCAAATATTCAAATTCAGAATTTTACTATTTTGAATCCAAAATGTTTAATAATTTTTCTTGTTGATGAATAGAATGCAGTTTTATTTATTGTGGAGGTACATATCTCATGTTAAATTGTGATTGAAAAGATATTTAGTAATATGCAACATTGTAGGAAGAAGTAATTTTTGAAAAGCTTTACTTGTTGATTCAAGTATAAAGCAAGTTAAGCAACTCTCTTGGCCTCAGTTTTTTGTATCTAAAATAACCAATAACCTACTGCAGTTATTCTATAAAATCATGAAATTTCTTGAGGGCTTTTACTTTCACAATCAGCAATGAAAACGTATATTTTTTTTTCTCATTTTAAAAGTAAAAAAAAGGATCACTAGAAAAAAATGTTAATAATGATAATGATAAGAAGAGTGCTGCATGGATTATTACATGCTTTTAGTATTTCACAACAGTTAAAAGTCTTTGGGTTATAATTCTAAGTTTTAAAAATTAAATTAAACTTGTCAGTAGCAGTAGTAGTAGTAGGCACAGTTGGAATGCTGTTAAAATTTTTTTAGCAGTGGGAACAAATTTGTAAGATTTCTCTTTATTTCACTATTATACAAATTGGCTAAATTTTGAAATACCATCATTTTTAAGTGGAGAGTCCCTTACTAAATCATGTTCCTCTTACGGAAGACAATGTCCAAAATAGAATGGTTATGTATATGTATGGCTGAGCCCCTTCACTATTCACCTGAAGCTATGACAACATTGTTAATTGGCTATACCCCAATACAAAATAAAAAGTTGTTTTTTTTTTAATAGACTCAGAATATGCATGACTTACAAATTCCCCATGTATTCAATGCACTGTAACAATGCCTTTGTCTGTGGAAAAACTAGTTTGCAGAAGGTGATTGACTAATCCAGAAGTAGATGGCTTTCAAAGACATTACATCAAGGCTGGCTGATTACATAGACAACTTAAATTTTTTTTTTCTTTAATCTTAGAATCCTTAAAATATTTCCAGAAGAATCATAGGAGGGCTACTTTCTTAACTTCTTGAGAGAACAAAGAGAATTCTTTTCTAGACGCCCCATAACATCACTGATATAAAATGTCATTACTGCTAATTGGAATAAATTCTTACCTTCCTGATTGTAAGTCAGGGCTGCTCAAGATTTCTTTCTGATAATGTGGCAAGAGTAGCCTCACTTTCATCTATTAATGTCATCTCTTGTGTGCCTGCAAAATTTGCCAGAACTGATTAGAGCAGATATTAAATGATAATTGGACATTTAGTGCTCGTCAAACAGAAAGTGACAGATGGGGCACTAATTAAATTATAGTTCTGACATTATTCACAATGGTTTATGACTCTTCAGTGATGACCTTCATGCATCTCTTCTCCATATGTCTTCCCCTTTCAGTAAGGAAAGAAGGATAGAAGTTTGATTGATAGAAAGGAAAGCTATCTCTTTAAAATGCCACTGAGTAAAACCTGGAGATATTTAAAATACCTAATTTTTAAAGCTATCTATCAAAATAAAACGTTGGTCTTTGGTTAAATGCATAATCATAAAGGGAAAACTTACTATGAAGTTAATGAACTAGGAAGAAAATGCCTATATATTTTTAAAAGATATACAAAGACAGATAAAAATGACCCTATTTATGGAAAGTATAAAGATCTTTGTTTTGATTTGAATAAAGAAAAAAATGTAATTCTGATATCAGAAATGAGGATGCAGTGCTTTTTTATTAATCCCTTTTTTATTTGTTAACTCAAGCTTGCGTTACTAGTTATCTCCACCAGCTAAATTAAGAAACTTGTTGAAAAGAAAGGAGTGGGAGAAGGATTAAAAGAAATTCTATGCCACAGTTGCTGAACCAGAACGGCATTTTACTTTTCAATTAAAAGAGAAAACACAGTGTTGATTACTTTCTAACTTTAGTTTCTTTAATTTTACTCCAGTGTTTAATAGTCTTATAAAAAAACTAAGAGTAAAAATCTCAAAGACTTTGATGCTTAGCTGTTGTTTTCAGCAGTGTACAGCAATGACTGACCACAGTTTAAAATTTTTGAATACAGCGTTTTATGTCATATTGCTCTCTCATACTTTTCTGGGAATTTTTTTCTGACATATACGTATAGCTTTAGCTATTATTAATGATGACAAATCTGATGACTAATTAGAACATTCTCTCTCCACCCGTATCCACACATAAGATGAGTAACATATAAGACAAGGGAAGATCATTTGTTGTGATTCATGTAATCTTTTTGGAATATAAAGATATAGAAAAATATCAAATGAATATACTATTTATTTAGATAATTTTGCCTAAATATGTTTTGGAGTTTAGCCTTGGTAACTAACTAGCAAATTCGATTTAAAGGATTAAATAGAACAGACATAGAGACAGGGTTCCAGCCTGCCTGGCTATCTGTGGAAATTTGGAGAATTTACATTTTAGAGCCTTATTTCTTCATTGGTGAAATAACATGGCTTTAGGAAATGTTTTAAAAGTTCTTTCGTTCTTTCAAAAGTCTTGTATTTATATTGTGGATGACTTTTAAGTTTCAAGTCAATGGAATCAATACATGTCAATAGCAGTTTATTTTTAAAGAAATTTTAATATAATATGTTTCCAATAGCATAATAGTGTCTGTATTACTTAATGAGATGCAAATGTATTCACCAATATAACTGAAGAGTAGTGTTTAGAACATTTTCTGGTTAATAGCATGCTATTCAGCTATTCAAAATCTTTACAGTATTTCTTGTTTTTATGTTTGTTGTTCAATAGCAAAAGGCTGAATATGCAGACTAAGGTCGTGGGTGTTTGAAATGTTTGTGTATGTTTATATAGGCCTTTTTATTAAGCATTCTTTTCCTGCTAAGATATTTATATTTTTCTGAATATAAACAATATAACATTCAGAAAACAAAGATCATGGCATCCGGTCCCATCACTCCATGGGAAATAGATGGAGAAACAGTGGAAACAGTGTCAGACTTTATTTTTTTGGGCTCCAAAATCACTGCAGATGGTGATTGCAGCCATGAAATTAAAAGACACTTACTTCTTGGAAGGAAAGTTATGACCAACCTGGATAGTATATTCAAAAGCAGAGACATGACTTTGCCGACTAAGGTCCATCTAGTCAAGGCTATGGTTTTTCCTGTGGTCATGTATGGATGTGAAAGTTGGACTGTGAAGAAAGCTGAGCGCCGAAGAATTGATGCTTTTGAACTGTGGTGTTGGAGAAGACTCTTGAGAGTCCCTTGGACTGCAAGGAGATCCAACCAGTCCATTCTGAAGGAGATCAACCCTGAGATTTCTTTGGAAAGAATGATGCTAAAGCTGAAACTCCAGTATTTTGGCCACCTCATGTGAAGAGTTGACTCGTTGGAAAAGACTTTGATGCTCGGAGGGATTGGGGACAGGAGAAGAAGGGAGCGAACAAGGTTGAGATGGCTGGATGGCATCACTGACTCGATGGAAGTGAGTCTGAGTGACCTTTGGGAGTTAGTGATGGACAGGGAGGCCTGGCGTGCTGCGATTCATGGGGTCGCAAAGAGTCGGACACAACTGAGTGACTGAACTGAACTGAACTGAAACAATATAATGCCCTTTACTCTCCTGTTCCAATAACTACATTGAAATAGAAGATGAGCTTATTTGGCTATAACATATTCTTGACCAATTCAGAGATTATGGTTTCCTTTAAGTGCATATAAATACATTTTGCATATATGCAAGTATTAATCTTTTGTCAGGGAAAAACAATATATTCTCTGATAGGTGATTTCTAAAGTTTTTTTATTTTCTTCTTGCAAATCAGAACATTTAAACTTATCCCATGTTTGGTCATCTTTCTGTTTTCCATGATATATGAAAAATCACTACCGCTGAGTGTTTCTATGGTTCCACCTGAAAGTTATCTCAGTATCTTAATGTTATTAACTGGAGACTTGGATTAAATTAAAATGCTAGATATTTTCCATTGTCCTACTTACTGTGACTTCATCTTCCCTATAAACAGTCTATTTTCATTCATTGCAGAAACATATAATAAGCTAATAGCCACATTGTTTCCAGTTTTCTATATCTTTAAAAATTTAACAATGTATCTGCTTTGAATAGTATCAATAGTCTTTTCTTCCTTTGGCCTTTACTGATAACTCAGAGGACAAATATTTTTTTTATCATCGTATCATAAAACTCACTTATTTTGCCTATTAGCTTCCTGAAAACAAACATGTGTGCTTTGAAATTAATCTAGAGGTAAGGTGATGCTCTGAAGTAATTCTAAATCTTAGGCATGCCAAATCTTCATTTTCACATATAACAGTACTGGCTAAAGGGCTAAGTCACTGAAGGCATAGGATACAGCTATGATTAACTTTTAATTTAAAATTATACTAATTATAGGATATTAAAATATTAACTTTATGTATTTAGCTAATTGGTATTATAAACATCAATGAATAATTTAAATGTCAATAGTTTGCATTATGAAATTTTCATTTATTGTTCTTCCATCTCCAAAAGATTTAAAGGACAAAGAATAAAGACACTATCAGTGAAATCAGAAATATTAACACCCTCCTCCAGATATTTAAGGGATTCCCCTGTGGCTCAACTCATTAAGGAATCCGCCAGCAATGTGGGAGATCTGGGTTCAATCTCTGGGTTGGGAAGATACCCTGGAGAAGGGAAAAGTTACCCACTCTAGTATTCTGGCATGGAGAATTCCATGAACTGTATAGTCCATGCGTTCACAAAGAGTTGGACATGACTAAGCAACTTTCACTTTCTGGATATTTAAATATTCTAGTTAATATACATTCAAATTAGACAGGATTGTAAAAATTATTTAATCCACAAAGAGACTGATGACTAAAACATGATGGAACTTTTCAATTGTCACAGTTAATGGTAGACCTGGCTTAAGAGTCTTAACTTGCTAAACCTTTTGACTATCAACATAACAATCTTAGAATTTTCTTAAGTGATGGAAGTAACTTATTTATTCAAGATCAAGGGTGGACAAGCTTTCTATACGGAGCCAGATAGTAAATATTTCTGGCTTTCCAGACCATACGGCTTATGTTGCAAATACTTGACTCTGCAACCATAGATGATATGTAAATGCATGAGCGTGACTGTGTTCCGGTGAAAGTGTATTTATAAAAACAGATGAATGGCTACCAAATCAACTTGGTGAGTGAGCTATAGTTGACCAATTCCTGATCTAAACAATTTTAAATAAATATATTATTTTTTAAAATCCAATGCTATACACTTAAAATGATTAAAATAATAAGTTTTCTTATGTATGTTGTTGCTGTTGTCCTGCTCAACTTTTTGCAACCCCATGAACTATAATCAGGCTCTTCTGTCCACTGCATTCCTCAGGCAAAAATACTGAGTGGGTTGCCATTTCCTTTTCCAGGGGATCTTCCCAACTCAGAAGTAGAACTCATGTCTCCTGGTTTCCATTTGGCAGGTGGATTTTTACCACTGAGCCACCTGGAAAGCCTTTTACTATGTTGTTCAGTTGCTCCGTCATGTTTGACTCTTTGTGACTCGATGGACTGAAGCATGCCAGGCTTTCCTGTCCTTCACCATGTCCTGGAGTTTGCTCAAACTCAAGTCCTTGAGTCGGTGATGCCATCCAACCATTTCATCTTCTGTTGTCCCCTTCTCCTCCTGCCTTCAAACTTTCCCAGCATCAGGTTCTCTTCAAATGAGTCAGTACTTCACATAAAGTGACTAAAACATTAGAGCTTCAACATCAATCCTTCCAATGAATATTTAGTGTTGATTTCTTTTAGGATTGACTGGTTTTATCTCCTTGGTGTCCAAGGGACTCTCAAGAGTCTTCTCCAACACCACAGTTCAAAAGCATCAAATCTTTGGCAGTCAGCATTCCTTATTGTCCAACTCTTATAGCAATACATGATTATTGGGAAAACCATAGCTTTGACTAGATGAAACTTCGTTAGCAAAGTAATATCTCTGCTTTTTAATACACTCTCTAGGTTTGTCATGGTTTTTCTTCCAAGAGCAAATGTCTTTTAATTTCATGGGTGCAATCACCATCTGCAGTGATTTTGCTACTGCTGCTGCTAAGTCACTTCAATCGTATCCAACTCTGTACAACCCATAGACAGCAGCCCCCAGGCTCCTCCATCCCTGGGATTCTCCAGGCAAGAATACTGGAGTGGGTTGCCATTTCCTTCTCCAATGCATGCATGCATGCTAAGTCGCTTCAGTTGTGTCTGACTGTGCAACCCGATGGACAGCAACCCACTAGGCTCCTCCACCCACAGGATTCTCCAGGCAAGAATACTGGAGTGGGCTTCCATTTCCTTCTCCAGCAGTGATTTTGAAGCCCAAGAAACTAGAGTCTATCACTGTTTCCATTTTTTCCCATCTATTTGCCTTGAAGTGATGGGACCAGATGCCATGATCTTAGTTTTCTGAATGTTGAGTTTTCAGCCAGTTGTACACTCTCCTCTGTCACTTTCATCAAGAGGCTCTTTAGTTCTTCTTTGCTTTCTGCTGTAAGGCTGGTGTCATCAGCATGTTTGAGGTTACTGATATTTCTCCCAGTAATCTTGATTGCAGCTTGTGCTTCCTCCATCCTGACATTTCACATGATGTACTCTACATATAAGTTAAATAAGTAGGGTGACAATGTACAGTTTTGATGTACTCCTTTATCAATTTGGAACCAGTCTATTGTTCCCTGTCCAGTTCTAACTGTTGCTTCTTGACCTGCTTACAGATTTGTCAGGAGGCAGATAAGGTAGTCTGGTATTCCCATCTCTTGAAGAATTTTCCACTGTTTGCTGTGATCCATACAGTCAAAGGCTTTAGCATAATCAATGAAACAGTAGTAGATATTTTTTCTGGAATTTCGTTGCTTTTTCTATGATCCAGCAGATGTTGGTGATTTGACCCCTGGTTCCTCTGTCTTTTCTAAATCCAGCTTGTACATCTGGAAGGTCTTGGTTCACATACTGTTGAAGCCTAGGTTGAAGGATTTTGAGCATTACCTTAGTAGCGTGTGAATGAGTGCAGCTCCTTGACTCTGTAGCCATAGACAGTATGTAAGTAAATGAGCATGACTGTGTTCCAGTGAAAGTGTATTTATAAAGACAGATGACTGGCTGCCAAATCAATTTGGTGAGTGAGCTGTGATTGGCCAAGTGTTGATCTAGACAATTTTAAATAAATATAATTTTTTTTTAAATCCTAAGGTATACACTTAAAATGTATATGGATTCATAATAAACACAACACAATAAAACAAAAATCTTAAGTAGATCAGCCTATATTTCACTCATCCTTTTTAATAACAGAGAGTTGGATAATTGAGTACCTACACTTAAAATGTTAGTGAACAAGCACCTACATGCAGATTGCACTAATAAAATTATTTGTGGAATGATTTAAGTATAATAATGAGAAGTCAAGAGAAACCAAATGATTATGGAAGATATTTTAGGAAATGTCACTTGGAAGTCTGAGCTCTCTGCCTTTGTGTCTTCAGTCACATCTAACTCTTTGCAGCCCCATGGATGGTAGGCCTCCAGCCTCCTCTGCCCATGGGATTTTTCAGGCAAGAATAGTGGAGCAGAGTGCCATTTCCTATTCCAGGAGGTCTTCCTGACCCAGGGATCAAACCCATGTCTCTTGCATCTCCTGCATTGGCAGGTGGATCCTTTAGAATCCCGTGCCTTTAGAACCCTGTAATTAATCACATATCTGTTTGAGTAAGATAGAATCTAATGAGAAAAATTATCCACAAAAGAGGTTTATGTTACAGTATAGTCTAATTTACACTGTTCAAAAGAATATCTATAAGCGTTATCATACAGGTATTTTTGGTGGAAAAGAAATATGATCCTTAAAGAAAGCAAATACTTCCTTGGTTTTTCTTATTTCTTATGAAAAACTTCCAAAAGATTTTTTTTTTAACTTTGAACCCAACCACTGGTTTCTTAAATTGATTGCAGTCATTTTACTTTTATTTTTTCTCTCCCAACATGCTCTAAAATTTGGCCAAAACTGGCTAGGCATAATTTCCCTTGTAACACCTATGCTTTTCTATACAAAATTGTAATCTTCCACAAGTTAAACGATATGATAAGCAACCTAGGATGACTAGTAGAGGCTGCTGAGAACACTCAGGTGACTCTGATACCGCACCTTAGATAATCAGTCTAGGAAAAGGTGGACTGTGGCAGAGAGGTAAGTTTTGATAACTTTGGTCTTTTCTTAATATTTCGTTTTACATCCTTACTGAGGCACAATTGACATGATAAACTATATATATTTAAAATTTATTTTTGACATATATGGAAGCATATATATCTATATATATCATGGAACCATCACCACAATTAAAATCTCCAAAATTTTATTTGGGTTACTTTGGATGTCTCCTTTCTGTCCCTTTATCCTTCCCTTTCATCCCATCCATAGGGAAAAATTGGGGGCAGTAGGAGAAGAGGGCAATAGAGGATGACATGATTGGATGGCATCATTGACTCAATGGGCTTGTTATATAACTGGACTTGCACATAACGTTTATGACTGGCTATTTAAGCAAAACGCAGCTATCTTGAGATTAATTCGTGTTATTAAGTATATCAATAGTTTCTTCATTTTTATTGCTGCTTTGTATTTTGTTTTATATATATTCCACAAGTTGTTTATCTATTCACTTATTTATACATATTTTTCTGCATTTTGAGGATTATAATTTTGCCAAAAATTATAGCAAACTTTTATTTTGCTGCTGTGAATACTTGCAAAACTGCTATGAATATTTATTAATATGTAAAAGTCTTGGTATGAACATATATTTCATTTCTCATGGATAAAGGCCAAGGAGTAAGCTACTAGAACATGTACTATGACATATATTAGGTGAATTTTGCCTCCTGATATTTGTGATTCCAGTTTCTCAGTAAATAAAGGAAATGCCAAGGCATTTCAACTCACCAGTTTAAAAGTACATTATCTCTGGTGGTCACCATAACATACATTCAGCCTATTTCTTATTTCTGGGTAGGTCTTATGGTTCCATTCACATTGCAGACACCCACATCAACTATGTTCTCCCTCCTTTTCTGTCTCAGGGCTTCCTCCAAAGATGAGAAACTTGTCATCTCACACGCAGGAGCAGCCAGAAGAAGGGTAGGGTAGATAACACTGAGAGCCTGCCCTACAGATTTCATATTTGTCAGCGACTGCAATCATGTAAGACAGTTTCCTTAGAATAAGTCTTACTCCTCCTCCTTTCTTCCTTTCCCTTCCTCCTACATCTCTCTCCCATTGATTCTGCTTCTCTTGAGAACACTGAGTAATATTCATACATCCACGAGTAACCGTACACCACACATGAGTAACCGTACACCACACATGCACACACTCCCCCCCCCTACATATAATCAGATGTACTTAAGAATGGTGGGGGTAGAGCATGGCTGGATTTCTTAGGAGCTATCCCCCATGGTGCTAGCAGTAAAGAAATTGCCCGCTAATATGGGAGACATAAGGCTGAGACCCCTGGCTCAGGAAGGTCCCCTGCCTGGAGAAGGAAATGGCAACACAGTCCCATATTCTCTCCTGGAGAATCCCATGAGGAACTTGGCAGGCTACATTCTATAGGATTGCAAAGGGTCAGACACAACTGAAGCGGCTTAGCACACACACATTACCCTTTGTGGAAAAGCTCACTGACTGTCAGTAAAGAAAAGATGGTTGCCTATGCCACATTATGCAAACAAATTCTTCATGCAAGTTTCTATCTCTCCCCATCTTGTTTCCCTCCCCCCCCTTTTTTTTTCAAAGAAATCCCTATACAATATAAAAGATGAGAATCTATAAACATACTCTCAGGAAACTAGGATTTTCTTTTTCATTATGATGTTTCTTTTACAAACAAGAAAGTTTTAAAAACTGAAAAAGATAATAGCTATGAGTTGAAAGTGTTTGTCTCCATAGTTCACTCGTGAGATTTAAAGTACCAAACGTTGTTTCCACCAAGTAGAAACCCAATGATACAATTGCATTCAATTCATTTCTAAATTTGGTGCAACTTACAACACTGTGGATAAGAAAAGGAAAGAAAAAGGCATATGGTTTAAGAATTTGCATTTTCCACAATGTGGAAACTTCTATTATTCTCAGAAACAAAGAGGCAGAAACAAAAGACAAAATTACTAGAAACTCAAGACACAGAAGTTAGAATTCTATTTGAATTCTGACCATAAATGTAGGCTGTTTATTAACTCTGTATGCACTCAATGGAGTTAATCAAGAAGACGGAGGAGGTTTGTTTATAATACATATTATTCATACAGAACCCTGTTATGATTAATCATTTCTACTATCTAAACAGCTTTTACTATTTATTGTGGCTGTATTAATTGGACAGAGACTGGTTTCAGTGGTTAAAATAACTATGCCAGGAAGATTGTCTCTGGTTTAGTCATTTCATACTCACTTGTAGATTGTCTCACTCAGGCAAATTCCAAATCATAGCTCTAGCAGAGGAAAGAGCAACAAGGTAAAACCCTGAAAAGGGTTAGCTCATGCAAGTGCTGTGTGAAGTATTTAAAATAATGAGTTTGTATTTGAAAAAAGTAAACTACATCTTATCAATAAAACATGTTTGGTTTACTTTGGAAGTATGCTTATACCGATTAATCAATGTTTATCATAGAGAAAGTAGCCTATTAAAGGGACCAAAAACTTTTTTATGTGCCTTACAAACTGACTGATTTAACACTCAAGCACTTTTATTATGCCCATTTTATGGATAATGACCCTGAGGCAGAGATTGGATAAGCCATCTTCCATTAGGTTGTGGAGTCAGTAAGTGGAAAAATCAGTCCCTCTAAGTTCAGATCATAAGTGCTACATTATATAATTGTACACTGTACCATGCTAAGTCATTTCAGTTGTGTCCAACTCTTTGTGACCCCGTAGACTGTAGCCCACCAGGCCCCTCTGTCCATGGGTTTCTCCAGCCAAGAGTACTGGATTGGGTTACTGTGCCCTCCTCCAGTTCTTCCTGACCCAGGAATTGAACTCGTGTCTCTTAGGTCTCCTGCATTGGCAGGCAGGTTCTTTAATACTTCCACCACCTAAGAAGTATGCATGTAAGTGTGCTAAGTCCCTTCAGTCTCTTTGTGACCCTATGGACTACAGCCTGCCAGGCACCTCTGCCCGTGGGATTCTCCAGGTAAGAATACTGGAGTGGGTTGCCATGGCTTCCTTGTAATTATATAGCCAAATGTAAAGGTCAATGTGTCTTTCCCCATATTTGATGAAGGTAAGATTATTTAGGGTTTAACTAAAGTGGAATTTTAACTACAGTGGAATTTAAAAAAAAAATCTGCTCTGAAAGCAATAGCATGGCAAAGTCATTCTTTCCTCAGTAAAGGGTTTTGAACTAGACTTCCAGTTAGTTAGCCTTTCATGTAAACACCTTTTAAAAAACCTAATCATCACAGCATGATAACAACAAACATATTATTACATGTAAATTAAAATGAAGCATATCCACTACACTCTTTGTGAAACAAATCTTGACTAGTCACAAAGGCTAAACATCGCTCTGTTCAGTAGTGACCTGTGTCCCATTAAAGATTATCTTTCACAATACCTCTCAAATTAGATTGAATTGAGCCATCAACCCCCAAAAGGGAAATTATTTCCAGTTGTCATAGATTCTGTGTCTCTTAGGTCTCCTGCATTGGCAGGCAGGTTCTTTAATACTTCCACCACCTAAGAAGTATGCATGTAAGTGTGCTAAGTCCCTTCAGTCTCTTTGTGACCCTATGGACTACAGCCTGCCAGGCACCTCTGCCCGTGGGATTCTCCAGGTAAGAATACTGGAGTGGGTTGCCATGGCTTCCTTGTAATTATATAGCCAAATGTAAAGGTCAATGTGTCTTTCCCCATATTTGATGAAGGTAAGATTATTTAGGGTTTAACTAAAGTGGAATTTTAACTACAGTGGAATTAAAAAAAAAAATCTGCTCTGAAAGCAATAGCATGGCAAAGTCATTCTTTCCTCAGTAAAGGGTTTTGAACTAGACTTCCAGTTAGTTAGCCTTTCATGTAAACACCTTTTAAAAAACCTAATCATCACAGCACGATAACAACAAACATATTATTACATGTAAATTAAAATGAAGCATATCCACTACACTCTTTGTGAAACAAATCTTGACTAGTCACAAAGGCTAAACATCGCTCTGTTCAGTAGTGACCTGTGTCCCATTAAAGATTATCTTTCACAATACCTCTCAAATTAGATTGAATTGAGCCATCAACCCCCAAAAGGGAAATTATTTCCAGTTGTCATAGATTCTCTCTCATAAATAAACTGTGGTCTCTCCTTCTGGCCTTGATTTCTATTTAGAGTTTCAAACATTTATTTGTTTCCCTTTTAGCATCATCAAGAGATTACATGACATATCTAGCATACTATAATCAGTTCAGGATTTAGTTGGTTTCTTTAATGTGAAAGGGGAAGAGGTCAAATTCTGTCACATTATGAAATAGATAAAAGAAAAAAAAAAAGCCTTCTTCATCCTCTCCCTTTGAGTATGAAAATAAATGAGTGACTGAAAAATACATAATAAAAATAATGTACCAAGTTAAAATCAAAGTATCAAGGAATGCAACAATAGTGAACATTTTATATATCTCCTCTCAGGTGATTGGAGAAGGAAATGGCAACCCACTCCAGTATTCTTGCCTGGAGGATCCCCATGGACAGAGGAGCCTGGCGGGCTACAGTCCATGGGGACGCGAAGAGTCAGACATGACTGAGCGACTTCACATCACGTTCTCAGGTGATACTCCTTGGATGAAATGATGTTCTCCAGCAGCTGATGAGTGAGAGACAGGATCAGGGCCTAAGAAAAATAGTTATGATATAAAGTTATTTATGACAGTTAATGTCTGTTCCTAGGTCAGGGTGGCATTGCAAACATTTCAGAAAGATAAGACAGTTTCCAATGAGAACCCAATTACTTTATGAAAACTGTATTGGGGTTTGCTAATATATCAGTGGGGTAAAATCATGGACAACTATACATGTCTATAATATTTCAGGTCTTTTATATACATCATTGTATTAAATTTTCACAACTTTTCTTCAGGTTCAATGTAATTATTCCCATTTTTTTCATCAACACTTGGATTTCAGAAAGGCTTAGTTAAAACTGCCTCAAATCACAGAGCTCATAAGAGGCAGAATCTCATCAGCCTGTCTGGTGGATTGGATCAGGAAGAAAATTAAGGTGACTTACCACATGTCTATACATGATTAAGCTGTGCTTTTGTGTTTTGAAGATTATTTGTTGCTAAGAAGTATCTACAGACAGATTCATTCATCTCTCATTCTTCATATCCTTTGTGTTTATTTTCCTCTTCCTCTTTCCCTATTGCCTAAGAATCATACACATGGTCCACATAAAAAGACTTTCTTTAGCTTGCATAGAACTAAATGCATATGTCTATACATGATTAAGCTGTGCTTTTGTGTTTTGAAGATTATTTGTTGCTAAGAAGTATCTACAGACAGATTCATTCATCTCTCATTCTTCATATCCTTTGTGTTTATTTTCCTCTTCCTCTTTCCCTATTGCCTAAGAATCATACACATGGTCCACATAAAAAGACTTTCTTTAGCTTTGCATAGAGCTAAATGCATACTTTTAATTATTTTAAGTTGTCTAGTAATAAAGACAATGAAAGCAAAGATTGGCAATACCAATGGAATAACATGTGAGTCTGTAAACTGAAATGGAGGTTGAGGAATATTTTATATAGCAGGAAGAAATATTTCTTTATTTTTTTTTAGGAAGAAATAATTTTTTCCACAATATCTCCACATCAGTATGCGATTTTCTATTTTTTTTTTTTTCCCTTGGAAATTGGAACTGGAAGTTTTAAGTTAGTTTAGTCTCTATCATGGCAACCTACTCCAGTATTCTTGCCTGGAGAATCGCTATGGACTGAGGAGCCTGGTGGGCTACAGTCCATGGGATCACAGAAAGTTGGACAGGACTGAGCAACTAAGCACACACAAATGGACTGAATCATACCACCCCCATTCATATTTTGAAGCCTTAAGTCCAAATGGCAAATATATGGAGAAAAAGTGAAAACAGTGACAGATTTTATCTTCTTCTTCTTCTTTTTTTTTACTTTACAGTACTCTATTGGTTTTGGCATACATTGACATGAATCTGCCATGGGTGTACACGAACTAAGCTCCAAAATCACTGCAGATGGTAACTGCAACCACAAAATTAATAGAAACTTGCTCCTTGGAATAAAAGCTACAACAAACTTAGCATATTAAAAAGCAGAGATATCACTTTGCTGACAAAGTTCCAAAAAATCAAAGCTATGGTTTTTCCAGTAATCATGTGGAGGTGTGAAAGATGGACCGTAAGGAAGGCCGAGTACTGAAGAATTGCTATTTTCGAACTTTGGTGTTGGAGAAGACTTGAGTCCCTTGGACTGCAAGATCAAACCAAACAACCCTGAGTATTCATTGGAAAGACTGATACTGAAGCTGAAGCTCCAATACTTTGGCCACCTGACATGAAGAACTGACTCATGGGGAAAGACTCTGATGCTGCGAAAGATTGAGGGCAAGAGAAGAAGGGGGTGATAGAGGATGAGATGGTTGGATGACATTATTAACTCAATGGACATGAGTTGGAGCAAACTCTGGGACATAGTAAAGGACAAGTAAGCCTGGTGTGTTGTGGTCTATGGGGTTCACAAAGACACAACTTTGTGACTGGTCAACAACAAGTTAATGTTAAATAAGGACTTAAAGGTAGAGCTCTAATCCAATACGACTAGTGTTCTTTTATAAAGAGTAAGAAACACCAGGGATACATATGCATAATGTGTGTGTCTGCTAAGTTGCTTCAGTCATGTCTGACTCTTTGCAACCCTATGGACTATAGCCCATCAAGCTCCTCTGTCCCTGGGATTTTCCAGGCAAGAATACTGTAGTGAGTTACCATGCCCTCCTCCAGGGGCATGTTCACAGAGCAAAGATCAAATGAGGCCAGAGAGAAAAGGCTACCATCTGCAAGCTAAGGAGAGAGGCCTTCATAAAAACCAACCCTGCTGGCATGTTAGTCTTGGACTCCAACTCTGGAAATCTGAGAATGTTAATTTCTGTTATTTTAGCCATCCAGTCTGTGGTATTTCAATGCAGCATTAACAAATCAAGTTTCTTCATATTTTTATTAAATGTAGAACCATACTTAAATAGAAATAATTTGCCCAAAGAGTTTAAAGTTAATAAAAATTTTGAAATAATAGGCACTATGTGTACTCTCTACTACATACCCTACTGTGTACCTTTATATCTATTTTCTCATTTTATCTAAAAGAAAATGGAAGTCATAGACTTTGAGAAAATATTTGTAATATGTGGATTTGACAAAGAAATGTCTGGAATATAGAAAGAACTCTTATAATTGAGTAATGTGAGGATGACCAAACAAAAATACTAAATAAAATGGAAAAGTAGTATAGTCACTATAGAAAATAGTGTGGAGATTCCTTAAAAAACTGGAAATAGAACTTCTATACAACCCAGAAGTTCATACACACTGAGGAAACCAGAATTGAAAGAGACACGTGTACCCCAATGTTCATTGCAACACTGTCTACAATAACCAGGACATGAAAGCAATCTAGATCCATTGGGAGACAAATGGATGAGAAAGTTGTGGTACATGTACAAAACTGAATATTACTCATCCATTAAAAAGAATGCATTTGAATCAGTTCTAAAGAGGTGGATGAAACTGGAGCCTTTATACCTGTCTCTTATACACATCTCATTTCAAGCCTCTCTTCCATCACTAATTTTATAATGAAGAATGGAAACAAACACAGCCTGGTTTTCTCTTGTCATTTATCCTGGGTAGGAATCATCCTAAAATTGCCTTTCACAGAAGTGCATACAAATGTTGTTGAAAAGCAAGGAATGTTGTGTTGAAAGAGAATTAGAGAGATTGTAATCAAATATCTTTCTGGCTAATAAGGAATTGCCCACCAAAGTATATAGTTGAAAGATTTTAAGTAAATATTTTTCCACATCACCTTTTAATTTCAAGCTCTAATTATGAAATATAAAAAACAATTAAGTGTAAACGTAAAAGATATACAACTTAATTTTCTTAGACTATACACCAGTATAACTTTTGCTATGTCAAGAAATAGACTATTATCTTTTTTCAGTAACTAGTTTCTCCCTTGCAGTGAGGGCACTCCTTNCACAGCCTGGTTTTCTCTTGTCATTTATCCTGGGTAGGAATCATCCTAAAATTGCCTTTCACAGAAGTGCATACAAATGTTGTTGAAAAGCAAGGAATGTTGTGTTGAAAGAGAATTAGAGAGATTGTAATCAAATATCTTTCTGGCTAATAAGGAATTGCCCACCAAAGTATATAGTTGAAAGATTTTAAGTAAATATTTTTCCACATCACCTTTTAATTTCAAGCTCTAATTATGAAATATAAAAAAACAATTAAGTGTAAACGTAAAAGATACACAACTTAATTTTCTTAGAGTATATACCAGTATAACTTTTTCTGTGTCAAGAAATAGACTATTATCTTTTCTCAGTAACTAGATAGTTTCTCCCTTGCAGTGAGGGCACTCTTCTGATTATATGGTAATCACTTCCTTGAAATGTTACTTTATTACATGTTTACATACAACTACAGCACTATTTTTTAACTTCGTGTAGAGTAAACCATACCTTTGTGTTCCTTTTTTAGTTTTATTCATTTAAAACTGTTTTTGAAATTTAACCAAGTTAATTTAGTATGTATGTGTGTTTGTGTGTGTGTATATATATATGTATTTTTGTTTGTTTATTGTATAATAGTCTATGAATATACCTTAATTTACTCTCTCAGTAGTGAATATTGTGTTCCTTCTACTTATGAATAAGACTATTATGTGCTTAACATATGAACATGAAATATGCATGAATTTATATAGCAGTCTAAATTAATAAGTCATAAGAAAGTCATTGACTTCACTTGATAAATGCTGAAATGTCTCCTGAAGTGTTTGTACTATTGCGCACTAGTACTAGTAGTATTTAAGAGTTTTAGCACCTCTATATCTTTGTGTAGTCAGTCAATATATATTTATTTTCTCTATCCTGATAGGCATACAGTATATCTTATTGTAGTTCTAATTTTTATTTCCTTGACTATTAATGAAGTCAAACACTTTTCCTGGGTCACTTGATAACCCCTTGTTTTGAAGTGTGTATTTAAGCATCATGCTCATTTTTTCTTTTTTTTGATTAGCTCTTTTTTATATTAATGTGAAGGAGTTTTCTAAATAGAAACCACTTTTAGTTAAATATGTCATAAATATCTTCATAAATATGTTTTGATGAACATACATAATTTCTTTATTTGAATATTGTAGAATTTATCAGTCTTTGGCCTTTATGGTTATTACTTCCTGTGTCTTACTTAAATAATTTATCCATAACATGGAAACCATAAAAATATTATATTTCATCATTTTTAGAAGATGTAACACTTTGCTTTTTCCATTCCAAGCGATACCCTCCAGAGAATTTATTGTCTGGTCATGTATGAGTCAAATTCTTATAATTTTAAAATATGGATACACAATTCAGCAAGCAAACATCACTTAGTAAAATAGCTCAATTTTCTCTTTCCCCTAGAGGATCATTGTTAAAAACCATGCATCCATGTTTTTGTGTCTGGTATACATTATATGGTATAATACATATAATACACTGTCTTAATTATTGACACAGAAGTCTTGATATCTAATAAAAGGAGTCTTTTCACATTTTTTTTCTTCATCAAGAGTGATAATAAATAAATATTTTTGTAACTATAATTGGCATGTAACATTGTGTTAGTTCCAGGCATACAACATAACAGGCTTCCTTGGTGGCTCAGGTGGTAAACAATCTGCCTGCAATGCGGGAGACCTGGGTTCAATCCCTGAGTTGGGAATTTCCCCTGGAGAAGCAAGCAGGCTACCCACTCCAGTATTCTGACCTGTAGAATTCTATGGACTGCATAGTCCATGGGGTGGTAAAGAGTCGGATATGACTGAAAGACTTTCATTTTTCATACAACATAAAGATCTGGTATTTGCATATATTGTGAAATGATCACCACAGTAAGTCTAGTTAACATCCATCACCACACAGTTATGAATCTTTCTTTTGTTGAAAAATTTCAAGATTTATTCTCTTAGTTACTTCTAAATATACAACACAGTATTACTAATCTATTACTGATTCTTAAATTTACATACAATGCTACTATCTCTTGTTCAGTTAAAGGACTGAGATATTATTAAATTATGAATCAATTAGTAGACAGGTTCCATGCATGCATTACTGTTTTCTAAATTATTAGCATGTCCCTTCATTTCTTCTATAATTTTTTCATAATAAAATTTCTATAAATGTTTTACATATAAACCCTGCACAAATCTTTTTACATTTACTCATGGACAATGACATTTTTAATGTAATTTAAAAATGTAAATTTAGTTGTTTAAAATTCCTATATCCTTATTTCTAGTATATAATAATGTACTGGTGATTAAGTGAACTTACACACAACAACCTTAATAAAATTAGATATTAATTTTAACCTTATATGTATATATGTTGGTATTTTCCTGTAGATAGTCATATGAGATTAATTTAAGTATTGTTTTTTCCTCCTTTCTAATCTTTTTAACTTTCCATTCTCTTTCTAGTCTTACTACACTTTCTAAGACATTTGAAGTAATAAATAGAAACAGTGATAGTAGGCATGCTTTTTCACTCTTATTAAACTAATGAGCTATCACTTGTATTTTTAAGTATAGCTATTAATATTTTTAAAAATTAGGATAGTTGATTTGCAATGTTGTGTTAGCTTCAGGTCTATGTATATATGTTGGTATTTTCCTGTAGATAGTCATATGAGATTAATTTAAGTATTGTTTTTTCCTCCTTTCTAATCTTTTTAACTTTCCATTCTCTTTCTAGTCTTACTACACTTTCTAAGACATTTGAAGTAATAAATAGAAACAGTGATAGTAGGCATGCTTTTTCACTCTTATTAAACTAATGAGCTATCACTTGTATTTTTAAGTATAGCTATTAATATTTTTAAAAATTAGGATAGTTGATTTGCAATGTTGTGTTAGCTTCAGGTCTACAGCAAAGCTAATTGATTACATATGTATTTTTTTAAATTCTTTTCCCTTATAGATTATTACAAAATATTTAATATATTTCCCTCTGCTATATAGTAGGTACTTATTTGCTATCTATTTTATATAAAGTAGTGTGTGTATGTTGCTGCTGCTAAGTTGCTTCAGTCGTGTCCAACTCTGTGCGACCCCATAGATGGCAATCCACCAGGCTCCTCTGTCCCTGGGATTCTCCAGGCAAGAATAATGGAGTGGGTTGCTGTGCATGTTAATCTCAATAATACACTTTTATGCTTTTGTTTTCATTTCTCTGCTGAAATTCTCAGTATTGTCTTTCTTCCCTCTTCAAACATCTTAAATACAGATATTTTCAAGTCAAATAATGGCAGTACTTTGAGCCTCTCTGTATATAGTTTAGCTTCAAGGAAATATAATTGTTAAGCAGTGAGAAATTAATTAGACAAAACTGTGACTGAGTGAGCAAAATTAATGTTACCAATGAAGGACATATGAACGGAACAACATATGCAACCAGAGGTGAAATCCTGAGGACACTAAGCTGTTCATGCTGTATTTTGACTGAGAAAGTAATGAGGAAATGGAAAAAAATAGTGAGGATAGTTCTATTTTAAAAGGTAGGAGGGTTATTGTGTTAGTCAGAAGTGTTAATATCGTAGTAAAGAAAAGCTATGAAATTGTTCCATATTAAAGGAGGCAAAGGAGACCTGTCAACTAATTAAAACAGCCGACCTTAGATAAGATACTGGAGGGTGAATTATTATAAATGACATCATTAGATCAATTGATAAAATTGATCAAAGTATTGTATCTATGTTAAATATACTGAAATTGTTAACTGTACCACCGTTATCTTAGAGAACATTCATATTCTTAAGAAGGACTTGCTAAAGTATTCAGAGAAAAAGAGCATGGCATATTGTCTTACATGCAAATGTTTCATAAATTAAAGTTAAATATGCATGTATACATTACATATGACATTAACAATGACTGAATTGATATAAAGAGTATGCATTGACTATTCTTGAAATTTTATGTAAGTTTGAAATTATACACACATACTATATTTTTAAGACTTTTTTAAAGTGTTGTTCAACCTCTTAGCCACCCTACCATAATATCTGTAAGTATCTTCAGGATAAAAAAAGACCCAAACTCCTCCCTTCCCCTCCCTGAGTGTTCTTCTCCTCTGCTTATTGGCCAAAAAAATATTCTTTTTTTTTTTTTTTTGTAGTAAACTTCATGTTTAATGGTTTGAGGAGCTGCCAGACTGCTTTCCTAAGTGGCAGCACCACGTTATACTCACCAGCAGTGTGTGAGGGGTCCAGTTCCTTCACAGCCACACCAGTACTTAATTGTCTTTTTAATTCTAGCCATACTAGTGGAAATGAAGTGATATCTCATTGTGGTTTTTATTTGCATTTTCCTAAAGTAATAATGTTAGACCTCCTTTCTTGTGCATATCGGCCATTTGTGTATCTTTTTTGGAGAAATGTCTATTCAGATTCATTTCCATTTGTTAATTGGGTTCTTTGTTATTGATTTGTGAGAAATCTATATATATTCTGAATACAGATTCCTTATCAGATAAATTAACTGCAAATATTCCTCCCAGTTTATGAACCAGAGCATTCTTACAGTACTGTGATTAATATAGAATAGTTAAAGCTTATATAAACTTTTAATTTTCAGAAACTGAAAATGTTTAGCACTTGAACTTTTGTAATCATGGCTTCATCATTAATGTTTCAGGGGTTTACTTCGGGCTTGTGCCTTAGATCAGTTCTTGACATTATTAAGCATTAACAAGTGGTGCGGATGCTGTTGGTTCCTGACCCTCTGCCTTAACATTATCACAAAATATTAGAGAAATGCTGATAAGTAGCAGTTTCTACTTGTCTACTAGATAAAATTTAGGTTTACCCTCTCTTGTTTGCACATATAATTTGCATATATTTGCATATTCAAAGTTTCTTATACTATTTAGCCATGGTTAGTGGCACCCCACTCCAGTACCCTTGCCTGGAAAATTCCACGGACAGAGGAGCCTGGTGGGCTGCAGTCCATGGGGTCGCTGATGGTTGGACACGACTGAGCGACTTCACTGTCACTTTGCACTTTCATGCACTGGAGAAAGAAATGGCAGCCCACCCCAGTGTTCTTGCCTGGAGAATCCTAGGGCTGCTGGTGGGCTGGTGGGCTGCTGTCTGTGGGGTTGCACAGAGTTGGACATGACTGAAGTGACTTAGCAGCAGCAGCAGTGCCTCAATTATTTGGTTCCTTTTAAAAATCATGCATACATAAACTTTTCTTCCTAGGGTTGTCTTCCTTCAGATTCTCACAGTTATTTGAACTTAAGAAAATAATAATCAAAGAATGTTAGAACTTAAAAGGAACTTTACAGATCATCCAATTAATTCTTCTCTTTGCCCAGATAGAAATTAACTAAATCACTTAATCCCAGATTACATAGTTAATTAATGGTAGGTATAGGTAGTTCTAGGACTTCCTTGGTGGCTCAGACAGTAAAGCATCTGCCTTCAGTGTGGGAGACCTGGGTTTGATCCCTGGGTCGGGAAGTTCCCCTGGAGAAGGAAATGGCAACCCACTCCAGTATTCTTGCCTGGAGAATCCCATGGATGGAGGAGCTTGATGGGCTACAGTCCACGAGTCACAAAGAGTTGGACATGACTGAGCTACTTCACTTTCACTTTCATACATACTTAAAGTATAAAAATGTCTCTGTAAAAATAAATAACACGGTATGTATGAGTTTCAATTTTATATAAATGGTATACTACTTAATCTTGCTGAAATTTCTAAGTCAACATATTTATTGAATTTATTTGTGCTAATACTTCTTTATTTATATCTATTTATGCTGTATATTGTCACCCTGCTTATTTAACTTATATGTAGAGTACTTCATGAGAAACGCTGGTCTGGAAGAAGCACAAGCTGGAATCAAGATTGCTGGGAGAAATATCAATACCTCACATGTGCAGATGACATCAACCTTATGGCAGAAAGTACTAAAAAGCCTCTTAGTGAAAGTGAAANCTGATGCTGGGAGGGATTGGGGGCAGGAGGAGAAGGGGACAACAGAGGATGAGATGGCTGAATGGCATCATTGACTCGATGGACATGAGTCTGAGTGAACTCCGGGAGTTGGTGATGGACAGGGAGGCCTGGCGTGCTGCAATTCATGGGGTCCCAAAGAGCTGGACACTACTGAGCGACTGAACTGACTGATACTATACTATAATGTGAAGATACCATAAATAATTTACACATTTTCTTGTTTATTGAATGCTACAGTTTCCATTATTTTCTATTATAGGTAATGCCATGGTAAATGCGCTTCTATTGTGACAATGTGCATATGGGCAGGGGATTCTTTACGACCAAGAGTACTGGGTATTATGTGAGGAGAATGTTTCCTGGGTGTAAGGAATGTTCCTATTTATCTTTATAGTTGTTTCCAAATTCCTCCTCAAAGTGTTTACAAAATAGGGCAATGCATCTTTCAGACTTGTATGAGATTTACTGTTGCTCTACAGTCTTGCAGAAACTTCATCAGACTTTTAAATTTTGCCCATATAATCATTTCTAAATAATATATCATAATTATTTAATTTACATTTCCCATGTAATTAGAACATTTTGAACATACCTTAAATTTGTACTTTCTATTTAAGTTTTGTTTTTAACTTTGCCCATTGTTCTATTTGATTATTTTTTCTCTTATTGATTAGTGAGAACTTTTTATATGTGATGGATATTATTCTTTAGTTATGTACATTGCAAATATAGTCTTATAGTCTTTGTAGTACTATTTCTAAATCAGAAATTTTAAATTTTATCAAAGTCAAATTTAACTTACTTTATAAGATGTGTTTTTTTCTGTCTTGTAAATGTAACTTAGAACAAAGTTATTTCTTCTATTTTAAGGTTTTAATGCTTTGATTTCTATACATAAGCTTTTATTTCACTGGGGATGTCCTATATGGCATGTGATCTAAAATATTTTCCTACACTGAAAGCCATAATATTTTAGTCAGCTTTTGTCCCAGTGATTTGTTGTATGACTTTGTTTTGTTTTCANTTCTATTTTAAGGTTTTAATGCTTTGATTTCTATACATAAGCTTTTATTTCACTGGGGATGTCCTATATGGCATGTGATCTAAAATATTTTCCTACACTGAAAGCCATAATATTTTAGTCAGCTTTTGTCCCAGTGATTTGTTGTATGACTTTGTTTTGTTTTCAGTTTCAATTTCCCATAGATTCTGAAATTTTGCTGATTTCCATTAGTCTATTAATCCAATCCTGAGTAGATACCACACTTTCTTAATTGATCTCATGTTGTAATATTTTAACTTGACAATCATAAAGAGAAGTGGTCTTTTTCTCATGTGTACTACATGTCGATAGTACCTATAGTAGCAAGGACTCAGACTGATGGAGCAGTCATCATACTGTAACAGCATTATTATTTTTCCTATCAGATCTTCTTCATCTTTGCATTTTTCAGTTCAAACTACAAGCCCATCAGCTATTCCTACTGAAATAGTTAGTTCATTGCTGTTAAAGCAGATTGTCCTCTTTCTATATCTATTATTTTTTTCCTAAAAAGCCTAACTGAGGTTTTTGCTCTGATCCAATGAGCACAATCATCTCCATTTGCTTGAGGGTCTGTCTGCCAATGCAAGAAACATTAGAGACACAGGTTCAAGCCCTGAATGGGGAATATCCCCTGGAGGAGGGCATGGCAACCCAGTCCAGTATTTTTGCCTGGAAAATCCCATAGACAGAGGAGCCTGGCAGGCTACAGTCCATAGGGTCACAAAGAGTCAGACAAGACTGATGAGATGTGGCATGTACATACTAAGAATCAAACGTTGCTAGATAGATTAAATATCCTGGGCATTTGTGATACTGAACAAGTATCATCTGTCTAGAGTACTGAAAAAATAATGCCAGGGAGGAGGGCATTATTTTTAATCTTAATATGACACAATCAGATTAAGATCAGAAAACACTAATTTGTAAATATGGATATCTCATAGAAATGGAACCTCAGTTCAGTTCAGTTCAGTCGCTCAGTCATATCCGACTCTTTGCGACCCCATGAATCAGAGCACGCCAGGCCTCCCTGTCCATCACCAACTCCCAGAGTTCACTGAGACTCAACGTCCATCAAGTCAGTGATGCCATCCAGCCATCTCATCCTTGGTCGTCCCCTTCTCCTCCTGCCCCCAGTCCCTCCCAACATCAGAGTCTTTTCCAATGAGTCAACTCTTCGCATGAGGTGGCCAAAGTACTGGAGTTTCAGCTTTAGCATCATTCCTTCCAAAGAAATCCCAGGG
>SJYX01004154.1:177003-188304 GCA_006410675.1 Oreotragus oreotragus | reverse complement strand
CACGTCCATCGAGTCAGTGATGCCATCCAACCATCTCATCCTCTGTCGTCCCCTTCTCTTCCTGCCCCCAATCCCTCCCAGCATCAGAGTCTTTTCCAATGAGTCAACTCTTCACATGAGGTGGCCAAAGTACTGGAGTTTCAGCTTCAGCATCATTCCCTCCAAAGAAATCCCAGGAAATTGATCAAACTGACCTCATGATCAAACTCACTGATCCCATCACTTCATGGCAAATAGATGGGGAAACAATGGAAACAGTGACACTGTATTTTCTTGGGCTCTAAGATCAGTGAAGATGGTGACTGCACCCACGAAATTAAAAGATGCTTGATCCTTGGAAGAAAATCTATGACAAGCCTAGACAGCATATTGAAAAGCAGAGACATTACTTGGCTGGCAATTTTCCGTCTAGTCAAAGCTATGGTTTTTCCAGTAGTTATGTTTGGATGTGAAAGTTTGACCATAAAGAAAGCTGAGCACCAAAGAATTGATGCTTTTGAACTGTGATGTTGGAGAAGACTCTTGAGGGTCCCTTGGACTGCAAGGAGATCAAACCAGTCCATAGTAAAGGAAATCAGTCCTGAATATTCATTGGAAGGATTGATGCTGAAGATGAAGCTCCAGTACTTTGGCCACATGATACAAAGAACTGACTCACTGGAAAAGACCCTGATGCTAGGAAAGATTGAAGGCAGGGGGAGCAAGGGATGACAGAGTATGAGATGGTTGGATGTCATTACCGACTTGATGGACTTGAGCTTGATCAAGCTCTGGGAATTGGTGATGGACAGGGAAGCCTGGTGGGCTGCAGTCCATAGGGTCATAAAGAGTCAGAAACAATTGAGCAACTGAACTGAACTGATTGTCTAAATGTAATAGTCCACATAGTGTATCTTAAGTTACAACTTTTTAATTGAGCATCTTCAGGTCAGATTTATGCTGCTTAAATTACAGAATTTAATAATACAGTATAGAATTATATAATAACTATTGAAATTGTCTAACCAAGTTCTTTTTCTTTGGTATATCAGCCTCTCTGATCTTCATGCTTGAATCAACTTATCTTAACAACAAGTGCTGAGTAACTCAATCTACTCTGCACTCCAGCTGCAATTGACTATTTTCTGTGCTATTCTCTAAGTCTGGGAATTTAACTCTTTGCTTTCTGTTATTACCTGTTGAATCCCTCTTCCACCTGGAAAGTCAGTGCAGACATGCTCTTGTAGGGGAGGGAAAATAATTTTCCCTCAGCCTTTTTAGGTTCTTGGTTGACATTTCCATATAATAAAAAGAAAGATTTGCTAAAGGAAAACTGAAGTTTAATAACATGAATATTTTCGGTATGCATGGGAAATACCCAGGAAAAGGCCCAAGTCATCACCTTAAATACCATCTCAAGCTAAAAACAAAAGATGTTGAGTGGAGGAAATAGCTAGTTGTAGGAGGTTATTAACTAGAGCACAATAAACATCAGTTTCTAAGACAGATTTAAGTTCTTGTTTTCTCCATTAATAAAAGTTTCTAGAGATTTAGACATTCTCCTCTTTCTAATACAGAGAGACACCCTCACAAATGAATATTTTCCTTATAAATGTTAATGTCTGTCACAAAAATGTAACTTCTACTTTTTCAGAGCTTCTCTTCTCTACTTTTTTTTTTTTTTTTTTAAATAACCAGGTCAAAACAATTCTTATGGTAAAGAAGCATATTTTATGGTGGAGTATTCTACTCCCATTCACTCTTTCTCTTAGCTTCCACTGATCTATGTGGTTTGAATTATTCTTTTCTTTTACTATCAAGAGGCCTTGCTATGATATTTCACAGACCATTTGTTTTGCTTTTCCTATGAATGGTTTTTTGCATAGGAGTTAAAATCTTTGTTGAATGTTCTTTTGCTCACTGTTAAGCAGAGTATAAGTCATTTAACTTCCAATTCTGTTTCATTTAATAGTGACTGGGAAAATATCTACTTTAAATCATTACTTTTTGAAGTAATTCTTTGTAGTCTAAGGCTTTCCTGGTGGCTAGACAGTAAAGAATCTGTGTGAAATGCAGGAAACCCAGGTCTGATCCCTGGGGTGGGAAGATCCCCTGGAGAAGGAAATTATAACCCACTCCACTATTCCTGCCTGGAGAATCCCATGGACAGAGGAACCTGGTGGACTGTATTCCATGGACAGAGTTGGATATGACTGAACAAATTTCACTTTCAATTTTGTAGTCTAAGTGGAGAAAAATTATGAGAACATGCCTGATTCTGAAGGCATCAGCATGGCATCAATGTGATGCTAGATTCTACTTTTCTCTCAAGGACTAATGAAAGCTAACTTTTTGGAAAGGTAGTATTATCCACTGCTTTTTTTGTTTGTTTTTGTTTTGTTTTTCCTTTATATATGCTGAAGGTGGGCAAAGTATCTTATCACCAAATATGTCAATTTGGCATATTGATTACTTTGAATTAAAGTTACTTAAGAAAAAGCAGGTACAATAAGGACATTCTGATTCTCCTTTGTTTGCCTGAAAGCTAACAATAAATCTCACGTGTAAAAGGTATTCTCTGCTTACCAGGAAGTAAAGAGACATTCTTATCACCAGACAGAGAATTCAAGGCTAAGAAACCTGTTCCTCCTTCACTAATTAGCTACCTAAGACCCAAACCCTTTTATTTTATGAATTCTTTACAACTATTTTTTGTCTAAAAAGTGTAAAGCCTGCCTGCTTCACTCACTTCTTTGAACCTCATAACTTTGGGGGTACTGTAAATACAAAATTAAATTTGTTTCTCTTTGGTTAATCTGTCTTGAATGTGAATGTGAAGTTGCTGAATCGTGTCCGACTCTTTGCGACCCCATGGACTGTAGCCTACCAGGCTCCTCTGTCCATGGGATTTTCCAGGCAATAGTACTGGAGTGGATTGCCATTTCCTTCTTCAAAGGATCTTCCCAACCCAGGGATCGAACCCAGGTCTCCTGCATTGTAGACAGACGCTTTACCATCTGAGCCACTAGGGAAATCTAATCTGTCTTACATTTATTTAATTTTTAGACTGACCAAACAACCTAGATGGGAAGAAAGAAAACGTGTTCCTCCCCTACAATGAATTATTGTTGTTGGTTAGTTACTAAGTTATATCTGACTCTTTTGTGACCCTGCTAGGCTCTTCTGTCCATGCAATTCTCCAACCAAAGATACTGGAGTGGGTTGCTGTTCCCTTCTCCAGGGGGTCTTCCAACCCCAAGGATCAAACCCATGTCCCTTGCATTGGCAGGAAGATTTTTTACCACTGAAACACCAGAGAAACCCACAATATGTTATATATGTATATATACATACATACATACAACACGACTGAGCAACTTCACTTTTCACTTTCACACATTGGAGAAGGAAATGGCAACCCACTCCAGTGTTCTTGCCTGGAGAATCCCAGGGCCGGGGGAGCCTGGTGGGCTGCCGTCTCTGGGGTTGCACAGAGTTGGCCACGACTGACACGACTTAGCAGCAGCAGGGGCTTCCCTGATAGCTCAGTTGATAAAGAATCTGCCTGCAATGCAGGAAACTCCAGGTCGATTCCTGGGTCAGGAAGATCCTATGGAGAAGGGATAGGCTAGCACTCCAGTATTCTCGGGCTTCCTTTGTGGCTCAGATGGTGGAGAATACACCTGCAATGTGGGAGGCCTAGGTCTGATCCCTGGGTTGGGAAGATCCCTTGGAAAGGGGAAAGGCTACCCACTCCAATATTTGGGCCTATGGCAAAATTACAGCTATAGCCTCTCAGCTCTGAAGAACAAAGAGGTGGGGGAAAGGTCAATTCAGTTCAGTCACTCAGTTGTATCCAGCTCTTTGCAACCCCATAGACTGCAGCATGCCAGGCCCCCCCTGTCCATCACTGACTCCCTGAGTATACTCAACCTCAAATCTATTGACCTGGTGATGCCATCCAACCATCTCATCCTCTGTAGTCCCCTTCTCCTCCTGCCTTCAATCTTTCCCAGCATCAGGGTCTTTTCCAATGAGTCAGCTCTTCACATCAGGTGGCCAAAGTATTGGAGTTTCAACTTCAGCATTAGTCCTTCCAATGAATATTCGGGACTGATATTCTTTAGAATGGACTGGTTGGATCTCCTTGCAGTCCAAGGGACTCTCAAGAGTCTTCTCCAACACCACAGTTCAAAAGCATCAAGTCTTCAGTACTCTGCTTTCTTTATAGTCCAACTCTCATATCCATACATGACTATTAGAAAAACCATAGCTTTGACTAGATGGACCTTTGTTGGAATGTAAGTATGTATGTGATTTTGGTGAAGGGGATATTTGTGAAGATAAGCATACATTTTTTTGAGAAGGTTGTTGCTAGTCATGAGGAACAGGTGTCTCCAGTAATGATTCTAGTGCTTTTCTAGATTTGAGATGCAAGAAATTGGGTTCATAAAATCTCCTGAAATTATCTACCTGAAGACCTGTTCTGCCAGTGTTTCCCAGAGGACAGAGTGACTCATTCCTGATCTCCATCTTAAATTAATTTCAGAGTGTGTTGACGGTCAGTGAAGGTAGTGGCTACTGACTTAATCCTTGTTAGAAGCAGATTCAAATGATCATTTTTAGTTGGCAAGTTTGTTCCTGGAATAGAGCTATCCCGAAGGGCTTCCTTGGTGGCTCAGATGATAAAGAACCTACTTGCAATGAAAGAGACCAGGATTCAGTCCCTGGGTCAGGAAGATCCCCTGGAGAAGGAAATGACAACACACTCCAATATTCTTGCCTGGGGAATCTCATGGACAGAAGAGCCTGGAGAGCTACAGTACATGGTGTCACAAAGAATCGGACATGACTGAACAGCGAACACTTTCACTTTCCAGAGTATCTATAATGAATAAGGGCTAAGTGTGGTGAGGAGAACAAGGCAGGGCCTAGAGATCAGCCTGCTGTCTTGTCCCATTGTCTCTACCTGGCTCACCAAATAGCTTTTTACCAAATGTTTGTTTTTCCCCTCTCCCTCTGAATTGCCTTTCTCCACTTAGAAGTCCCAAACCACTACCCCCAACATATTCTTTGTCTGCAACTGAAAATAAAATAAGTGTTTGAAGTGAAGATTTCAGTCATTTCAGCAAGTTATTTGATTTCCCTGGCTCTCTCCCATGAAAATAAAGTGAAAGTGTTAGTCACTCAGTCCTGTTTGACTCTTGGCAAAGACAGGCTCTTCTGTCCAAAAGCCTTCTTAGGCAAGAATTCTGGAGTGGATTGCCATTCCCTTCTCCAGGGGATCTTCCTGATTCCGTGATGGAACCGAGGTCTCCTGTATTGCAGGCAGCATTTGAGATGCCATGTATACATGTTATTAAAATTTTGTTTGATTTTCTCCTGTTTGTCTGTTTCATGGCAGTTTAATTGAGACCAGCCAGAAGAACCTAGTAGTGCAGAGGAAAATTTCTTCCTCTCTGACATATCTTATCTCTGCTCCTAGCAACTCATGCATTGCTCAAATGTTGTTTCTCCTGTCAGATGATGTTTATAAAATCAGCAAGGTAACTGGGCTTCTTGAATTCACAGAGTCTCTATTTATTTTTTTTTAATGCAGTGATAGAGGTAGTACTTGGCAAATAAGAGAATGTTGGAAGAGGAAGCTCAATATATCGCTATATGTGTCCTAAATGATAAATATAGATTGAAGTTGATTGCATCCCTTGATGTGCCTTTCCACATTCCTTTTGTGTATAATAATGCCACTAGTAGGTAGTGAAGGCAAAGAGGAGATCTGAATAGGTAATGATGCTAATTTGCCGCATGCAGGAACATTGCAAAAGTGCCCTTCTGCATTTACCATGTTAGAGGGGAAAAATGATAAGGAGTTTGCTTTAGAAATACATTATAAAAAGGAAAATTGATCTTTGTCTATGTTTGTCCTCTTTTGTTGTTGTGGGAACAATATTGAATGCTTTCTTGAAACTACTAATCAATTGCTATCTTCCTCCCAACAATCCTTTCTATCACTGTTTGATACTCTTTATCCCGTTTCTCAGTACATGCTATATTAGGACTATTCATTCGCTGAAACATTTATTGAGTGCTTACCTGTAGTCCACACTGCATTAGGTGTTATGGAGAGTAAATGTAAGTACAGAAGAGAAAATATTGTTTCTACCTTAAAGAAGACATAGGAAAAATGATAAGGAGTTTGCTTTAGAAATACATTATAAAAAGGAAAATTGATCTTTGTCTATGTTTGTCCTCTTTTGTTGTTGTGGGAACAATATTGAATGCTTTCTTGAAACTACTAATCAATTGCTATCTTCCTCCCAACAATCCTTTCTATCACTGTTTGATACTCTTTATCCCGTTTCTCAGTACATGCTATATTAGGACTATTCATTCGCTGAAACATTTATTGAGTGCTTACCTGTAGTCCACACTGCATTAGGTGTTATGGAGAGTAAATGTAAGTACAGAAGATAAAATATTGTTTCTACCTTAAAGAAGACATTAGTCTTTCTATACCCAACACAATCTGTTGATTGCTTTTAAGGTGGTTATGAGAAATGAAGTAAATATGCATTTTGTCATCCAAGGATAAATATAACATCTGTATTTAAAATTCTGCTATAAACCTATCTTCCACAATTTTCCTACTTTTCAACACATTTTCCTCATTTCTTTAAAATATAATGCTAAAATCCAACATTCCTTAAGACAATACAATGTTTTTGCCACATCAACTCCATTATTATTAATCACCTTAAAACATTGTGTTGCATTACAGTAAATATTTTATCCTTTATTGGAAAGTATGATTGATTTTATTAAGCATTACTTTTATAATTGAGACAAAAATAAGTACAGATTTTTTTCATTCCTCCTACTTATAGAATCTAAGGAGATTTTGAGATTTTCCTGTTCTCCCCTGGTTCTGAAGAAGTAATTGGGGAATCTCAAAGGATCTTTGACAGTGATTCATATAACAAAGAACTGAATTAGTAGAAGAAGTCGGCAAAAAACTGGGGTGGGCAGACTTTGAGAATTTATTAAATAAAAATATTAGAAACAGAGAGAAAGGGTACTTGAAGCCAGATGCTGTATAGACTTTGAGGAGACAGACAAATGAAGCGAAATTTTAGGATATATTTAGAAAGCATGATGTAAGGTGACCTGCCTCTTCTCTCTTTCATCCTTATCACAGCACTCCTGCCTATCAATAAACAAATACATACTCAAGTTACTTTTAATATATTTCAGATGAAAAAAATCACAATTACAAGGTAGAACCATATACTAGGCTTATTTGGATGTCAAAAAGTGGAAAAGCATTTTACTCATATGATATTAATCAGGTGTCTGCAGCTTTTAAATTGCTTAGTAATCAAGTGATGACCCTTTTACTTCTTTAAAAATGTTACAAAAAACCCAGCTAACACTTATGAAAAATATTTTTATTTTAAACAAATAGACAATATACTATGTCTGCAGAGATTCCAACGTGACAGTCTGTGTGTGACCCAAGCAGCTATTTTCCAAAAGTCTTCCAGGTAATTTTAATGAGCATCTGGTACCTGGAACCCCTGCTGAATACTCTGATAGTTTTCCTGTTTGGGAGAATTGCCAGGAAAGTGACTAGGTGTTAAGGAGTGATTGGGCTACGTGTAAAAAGGCAGTGGAAGATGTTTGCCCATTTTTGGTAAATCTGTGTACTCTTTAGGGCTTCCCTTGTGGCTCAGACTGTAAAGAACCTCCCTGCAATTCAGGAGACCCAGGTTTGATCCCTGGGTTGGGAAGATCACCTGGAGAAAGAAGTGGCAACCCACTCCAGTAATCTTGCCTGGATAATTCCGTGGACAGAGGAGCCTGGTGGGCTACAGTCCATGGGGTCACAAAGAGTCAGGCATGATTGAGCTACTAACACTTTCACTATGCACTCTTTAACAAATATTGAGACAAATATTTCGGCGAATTTTCATTTGTGTTTTAATTAATTGCACTGTACACAAGCTTCATTTTACTTAACTTTTCTTACAGTTTCTCTCTTCACTGACATCTTTAAAAACTCCTCCCCTCCTCCATAATTATATAGCTATTACCCTATGTTCTCTTCCGATGTTTTCTATGTACTCAATAGTAACATGCTGTAGCTTTGTGAGGTGGGAGGAAATAGGGTGAAGGAATGAGTTCTGAATATTATTAAATTTTGAGGTTATGCTATCTTTATACAATGAACTGTTATGCTTTCCAAATATTTCTGTTTGCCATAACAATTTAAAGATGTAAAGCCTTTGCTCTTTTTATTTTTTTTGAAAGTTTGAAAGAATTCTTTATTCAACTGGATTTACCTTTGTACTATAACTATTGCTCTATAATTATTTTTCAAATTTTGACTCTCAGGATGTTAAAATATTCTGCCTTTTCTTTAATCATCATTAATTAGTTATATCATTAAACTATTCATTTCACACATATTTTCAAAATACTGATTTATGTATATTTTCTTATAGCATCTTTAGTCCAAACATAAAGTCACATCCCTTTGCATTTTTAATCTTGGTTAAACAGTCTTCTTTTTATTTTCCTAATTTTTCTAGTCAGCACTCTGTCAGTCTTTTCAGAGAACTAGGTCTTTGAATTACTTTTTTTAAACCACAATTTTTCCTATATACCAACTGATTAAAAAAAAATCCCTTAAATTTCATTTTAAAATATGAAAGCAAAAAGTAATATGCTTAGATCATATTAAGAATTAACTTATAAAACTTTTACCTTTACAGTGTTTTTAATTTATCACAATTTAATAGACACTGCCCCCAAATTTACAGTTATAAACTCTTCACTAGGTTTTTGTAGTGTTTTGATTGGTTAGCTTCTCTCTCTCTATTTTCTGTTACTTGGTATTTAATTAAAGTCTTTTGAACTGAAATTTATTATAAAATGCAAACTTAATTTTTTATTTAAATATAAATTAATTTATTTTAATTGGAGATTAATTACTTTACAATATTGTATTGATTTTGCCATACATCAACACGAATCTGCCACAGATATGCACGTGTTCCCCATCCTGAACCCGTCTCCCTCTTCCCTCCCTGTACCATCCCTCTGGATCATCCCAGTGCACCAGCCCCAAGCATCCAGTATCATTCATCGAACCTGGACTGGTGATTCATTTCATATATTATATTATACATGTTTCAATGCCATTCTCCCAAATCGTTCCACCCTCTCCTTCTCCCACAGAGTCCAAAAGACTGTTCTATACATCCATGTCTCTTTTGCTGTCTCACATAGAGGGTTATCATTACCATCTTTCTAAATTCCATATATATGTGTTAATATATTGTATTGGTGTTTTTCTTTCTGGCTTACTTCACTCTGTATAATCAGCTCCAGTTTCATACATCTTATTAGATCTGATTCAAATGTATTCTTTTTAATGGCAGAGTAATACTCCATTGTGTATATCTACCACAGCTTTCTTATCCATTCATCTGCTGATGGACGTTTAGATTGCTTCCTTGTCCTGGCTATTATAAACAATGCTGCAGTGAACACTGGGGTACATGTGTCTCTTTCAATTCTGGTTTCCTCAGTGTGTATGCCAGCAGTGGAATTACTGGGTTGTAAGGCAGTTCTCCTTCCAGTTTTTTAGGGAATTTCCACACTGTTCTCCATAGTGGCTGTACTAGTTTGCATTCCCACCAACAGTGTAAGAGGGTTCCCTTTTCTCCACACGCTCTCAAGCATTTATTGCTTGTAAACTTTTGAATCACAGCCATTCTGACTGGTGTGAAATGGTACCTCCTTGATGGTTTGATTTGCATTTCTCTGATAATGAGTGATGTTGAGCATATTTTCATGTGTTTGTTAGCCATCCGTATATCTTCTTCGGAGAAATATCTATTTAGTTCTTTGGCAAAGCATTTATTGCTTGTAAACTTTTGAATCACAGCCATTCTGACTGGTGTGAAATGGTACCTCCTTGATGGTTTGATTTGCATTTCTCTGATAATGAGTGATGTTGAGCATATTTTCATGTGTTTGTTAGCCATCCGTATATCTTCTTCGGAGAAATATCTATTTAGTTCTTTGGCCCATTTTTTGATTGGGTCATTTGTCTTTTCTCGACTTGAGCTGCATGAGTTGCTTGTATAATTTTGAGAGTAGTTGTTTGTCAGTTGCTTCATTTGCTATTATTTTCTCCCATTTAGAAGGCTGTCTTTTCACCTTGCTTATAGTTTCCTTTGTTGTGCAGAAGCTTTTAATTTTAATTAGATCCCATTTGTTTATTTTTGCTTTTATTTCCAGTATTCTTGGAGGTGGGTCTAGAGAATCTTGCTGTGATTTATGTTGGAGAGTGTTTTGTTTATGTTCTCCTCTAGGAGTTTTACAGTTTCTGGTCTTACATTTAGATCTTTACTCCATTTTGAGTTTATTTTTGTGTATGGTGTTAGAAAGTGTTCTAGTTTCATTCTTTTAGAAGTGGCTGACCAGTTTTCCCAGCAGCACTTGTTAAAGAGATTTTTTTTAATCCATTGTATATTCTTGTCTGCTTTGTCAAAGATAAGGTGACCATAAGTGTGTGGATTTATCTCTGGGTTTTCTATTTTGTTCCATTGATCTATATTTCTGTCTTTGTGCTAGTACCATACTGTCTTGATGACTATGGCTTTGTAGTAGAGCCTGAAGTCAGGCAGGTTGATTCCTCCAGTTCCATTCTTATTTCTCAAGATTACTTTGTCTATTCGAAGCTTTTTGTATTTCCATACAAACTGTGAAATTATTTGTTCTGGCTCTGTGAAAAATACTGTTGGTAGCTTGATGGGGATTGCATTGAATCTATACTGCTTTGGGTAGTATACTCATTTTCACTATATTGATTCTTTTGATTCATGAACATAGTATATTCCTCCGTCTATTAGTGTCTGCTTTGATTTCTTTCACCAGTGTTTTATAGTTTTCTATATATAGGTCTTTAGTTTCTTTAGGTAGATATATTACTAAGTATTTTATTCTTTTCGTTGCAATGGTGAATGGAGTTGTTTCCTTAATTTCTCTTGCTATTTTCTCATTATTAGTGTATAGGAATGCAAGGGATTTCTGTGTGTTGATTTTATATCTTACAACTTTACTATATTCATTGATTAGCTCTAGTAATTTTCTGGTGGAGTCTTTAGGGTTTTCTATGTAGAGGATCATGTCATCTGCAAACAGTGAGAGTTTTACTTCTTCTTTTCCAATTTGGATTCCTTTTATTTCTTTTTCTGCTCTGATTGCTGTGGCCAAAACTTCCAGAACTATGTTGAATAGTAGCGGTGAAAGTGG
>SJYX01004154.1:134782-146149 GCA_006410675.1 Oreotragus oreotragus | reverse complement strand
TTTCTTTGGAAGGAATGATGCTAAAGCTGAAACTCCAGTACTTTGGCCACCTCATGCGAAGAGTTGACTCATTGGAAAAGACTCTGATGCTGGGAGGGATTGGGGGCAGGAGGAGAAGGGGACAACAGAGGATAAGATGGCTGGATGGCATCACTGACTCGATGGACGTGAGTCCAAGGGAACTCCGGGAATTGGTGATGGACAGGGCAGCCTGGCGTGCTGCAATTCATGGGGTCGCAAAGAGTCGGACACGACTGAGCAACTGAACTGAACTGAACTGAGATATGTAGAAAATAAAATACATCTTCTTGATTCCATTAAATATATCCATAAGTAATTTTTTCATTCAGAGTACAACTTCCTTGAAAATTCTCAAATCTGTCTTTGACATTTCTGGAACAACAAAGTAATGTATCATCTGCAGATAAAAACAGAGCACAAGGAAAAATAAGCCATTTGTTATACACTTGGGATATTTTGATAAAATTAATAACTAGTTTACTATCTCCTGACCTATATGAAAACCCTAAGGGCAAACAAATGCAGCAGCAATGCCTATGTATCTTGATTAGCTCAACAACAGTTGCCATAAGAATATAATTATATTCTGTTTTTATTCTTCTATTTCCAACTCTAGCTTAAAAAATCTTTACTCATCCTTTCTAGGTTAAATGAACAGTGGGTACTGTGTATTTATAGCTTTTATACTACAAATTCTTATCCAGGCATTGTGGGTTTACCTCTCTTTGGGGCAGGAAGAGGATGGCATGCTCAAACATCAATGTTACTTATTTAAATAATAATATATTCAATGTAATTATTGTATTTAAAACCAAACATTAGAAAATAAAGCTTAAAAAGTAAATATGCTAAAGTAGAATTAGAAATGTTACAGACAATATGGATTAATCATTCAAATACAAACCTATGATATTGATATGAATGAATATAGATATGATGGTTCTATGTATTAATATGTATCAAACCAAAGGTGTATAAACAATATGTGTAATGTGCTAAAATATATAATGTACTAGAGCAAAATGAAAGTAAATAGCATGAAAGAATGTAAGATTCGGGTTAGGAATGGTTTTAATCCAGAAATTTTCTGAAAAGAGAGCCTAGAGTAACAGCAGTACCGTTTAGTTATAACCAACTGAAATAGAGAATGGGAAAAAAAGATTATATTAATAATACGAAGTTTCCTAAAACAACAATTCAAAATAATATTTCATATGACTTAGGAAAGAAATAAAAATGTGATAAGGCAGACGTATCAAGGCAAAAAATAAAGGACATTAGAAACAGCAGCCACTACCTCTCTCCCACTCCCTCCCTATACCCACTCCCCTTAAAAAAAAAATCTATAGTCTAAGCAAGAAGCAAATGATTCAAATTGAAATGGTAAGACAAACAAGAAGGATGTTTACTTCTGCTTCAGTCGTAGGGGTGTGGGAGTTAGAACGTTCATTACTTGAAATCGCGTAAGATAGCTCTCGTGGGAGCACAAAGTTTCCGTTAGAATAGGTCATTGAAATAGACATTCAGAAAATGAGTGACTTACTTCACTCTGTATGACAGTGTCTAGGTCAATCCTTGTCTCCACAATGACTCAATTTCATTTCTGTTAATGACTGAGTCATATTTCATTGTGTATATGTATCAGGTCTTCTTTATCCCTCCATCTGTCAGTGGTCTTTTAGGTTGCTTTCTTGTTCTGGCTTTTGTAAATAGTGCTGTAGTGAACGTTGGGGTGCATGTATCTTTTTGAATGGTGGTTTACTCAGCAGCAGAAGCTAACACAATATTGTAAAGCAACTATACCCCAATTAAAATAAGAAAACAATATAACATATAAGTAACACATAAAAAATGAGTGAGGATATTTTGCTATGGATAGTTCATCATATGCTCACCAGAAATGTAGGGGTGAAAGAGGTATAAGATTAGGTAAGAATCAAGAATGGAATTTGGGCAGAAGAAGAATAATTGGAGAGCCTTTAGGTTCTTTTGTTGCCTGAGGCAGGAATGTAAGCCCTGATGGGATGACTACTTAGGCTGATTATGGTGCTGATGCTGTGAATGTTCATGGTAAATGATGGAGTGGTATTGCTCCAATAGGTACAGTTCTTCATCTTCCTATGTTATCTTCCTGATAATGATGTTGTTCTCAAGGATCCTCCTGTTCCCTTCTCCTCTTTTGCTTTCCATCTTCATCATTTTTCCATTCCTTCTTTCTGTCATTCTCCTCCTCCTCCTTCCCTCTTCTCTTCTTCTAAATCACTTAATAGTTTAAACTTTCAATTTTCACTACAAATCATGAGGTTAATACCAGTATGTGGACATTCTCACAACTCCATACTCTATTATGATTCCTTATGTAATATGCGTTGGTTGGTCAGGTGTGTCTGACTCTTTGCAAATCCATGGACTGCAACCTGCCAGGTTCCTTTGTCCATGGAATCTTCCAGGCAAGAATACTGAAGTGGGTAGCTATTTCCTTCTCCAAGGGATCTTCCCAACCCAGGGATTGAACCTAGGTCTCCCACATTGCAGGTAGATCCCTTACTGTCTGAGCCACCAGGGAAGCTGTCCCAAAAAAGTGTTAGTCACTCAGTTGTTTCCAACTCTTTGCAACCCTATGGACTGCAGCCTCTGTCCATGGAATTCTCCAGGCAAGAATACCAGAGTGGGTTGCCATTCCCTACTCCGGGGGGCCTTCCTAACCCAGGGATCAAGCAGTGTTTCTGCATTGGCAGGCAGATTCTTTACCATGGAGCTGCCAGGGAAGATAAGATAACCTAAGATAACTCCTTAGGTGCATTATGATTTTTACATTTTTAATGAACATTTTAGATTTGCAAAAAATTGCAAGATTATAACAGAAAGGTCCCCTGCATATGTCCAGACTACCTAATTTTTAATGTCTCAGACCACCTTGATTACTGAAAATTCTCTAAACTCTGAGAAGTCTAGGATAGACTCAGGTGAGCTAAGAAGAGATGAACAGGACTTTGAAGGAGAATTTTCATCTGCCTCATGTTTAAAGGTAAATTTTAGGGCACAGTTTCCTAGGTCAGGTATCTATGCTTATTGTAAAATTTCTGCCTCAGGAAAGTTGTCTCAGTGAAATATTCTTGACACTGACAGTGATGTCTTCTATCTTGGTGTCAGAATGCTTTCTGGCCCTGAAAAATCTTGATATTCTCATTTCAGTTTTGTCTGACTGGCATATGTACCAGAGCTCCGAATGTTTCTGGTTTCTGTTTGTTCATTGCTTCTGTTTCTTCTCACCCTTGACATGTTCTTTTTGTTTTCAGTTTGATAGCAGCTTTTGTTGTAGGCAAAATTATGCCCCTTTAAAGATATCCACAGGCTTCCCTGGCAGCTCAGACTGTAAAGAATCTGTCTGCCAATGCAGGAGACCTGGGTTCCATCCCTGGGTCAAGATGATCCCTTGGAGAAGGGAATGGCAGCCTACTTCCGTATTCTTGCCTAGAGAATCCCAGGGACAGAGGAGCCTGACAGGCTACAGCCCATGGGGTCACCAAGAGTGGGCCATGACAGAACAACTTTCTCTTTTTGGAGTTTCCAGGTGGCTCAGTGGATAAAGTATCTGTCTGTCAGTACTTGAGACATGGGAGACATGGGTTCAATCGCAGGTCAGGAAGATCCCCTGGAGGAGGAAATGGCAACTCACTCCAATATTCTTGCCTGGAAAATCCCATGGACAAAGGAGCCTGGTAGGCTACAGTCCATGGAGTTGTGAAGAGTTAGACAGAAATGAGCATCTGAGTACACACAAAGATGTCCATATACTAAGCCTCAGAACCTGAATATGTTACCTTACACGATTTACTGGGTTGAATAGTGTCGCCCCAGTTTCATGTCTACCTAGAAGATTAGAATGAAAACTTCTTCGGAAATTTGGTAATTTCAGATATAATTAATTAAATGAGATCATACTAGATTAACATGGGCACTGATCCAATGAATGGTATCCTTATAAGAAGAGAAAACAGAGACACAAATGCATGTAGACAGATGATGGCAATGGGAATATGTATATTAATATGTCACATATGCATATGACATGGAGGATGTCAAATGAAATGGTGACAGAGATTGAAGTGAGACATCTACAAGGCAAAGAACACCAAAGATTTCTGGCAACTACCGGCAGTATGAGAGAGGCATAGCATGGATACTCTCTTATAGCCTTGAAAAAGAACTGACTCTGCCAAAACCTTGATTTCAGACTTCTACCATAACTTTACAAAAATCAGTGCTTTAAGTCATCTGCTTTATGGTGATTTGTTTTCACAGCCCTAGGAAATTAATAAACATGCATAAAGAGATTTTTCAGATGTGATTAATTTAAAGATCTTGGAATGGTAAGAGGATCCTAGATATCTTAGTGGGCTAATGTAATCATAAGGTTCTTTATAGGGAAGACGGGAAAGCAAGAGAATCAAACAAGGAGATGTGGTGATATGAGCAGAGTTTTAGCAAGGAATGCAGGCTGCCTTCTGAACTTGCAAAAGGCAAGGCACAGATTTTTCTATAGAGGTTCTAGAAAGAATGCAGCTTTGCACATACCATGATTTTGACCTAATAAGACCCATCTTGGACTTTGTATGATAACTTTTGTATTGGCTTAAGTCACCAGTGTGTGTTAGTCACTCAGTCGTGCCTGATTCTGTGACCGCATGGACTGTAGCCCACCCGACTCCTCTGTCCATCTAATTCTCAAGGCAAGAATACTGGAGTGGGTTACCATGCCATTCTCTGGGGGATTTTCCCAACCCAGGGCTCGAACCCAGGTCTCCTTCATTGCAGGCAGATTTTTTACTGTCTGAACCACCAGGGAAGCCCCTTAAATTACTGTTTGTGACGATTGTTGACACCAGCAAAGAAGGCAAATACAAACTTTTCTGGACCTATCCCTTTATCTGTCACCACCCATTCAAATTCTGTTACCCAAGAAATATGTAGTTAGACAAATAGCCTTTTATGCATGCTAAATTAAATATGAAATGATAATTTCAACTCTGAGTTTTACTCATAGGCAGCAGAGAAGCTAGAAACATAGGTATTTCTCAGGATATAAATATCAAGGAAATGGTTTTGCTTATAGAACAGAACTGTGTGAAAGTGTTGGCAACTTTTTTCCCTTATCTCTTTGTGAAGTCACTCCTTTTCTTACATATTCGTTAGTCCAATAAAAACAATCAATTAATTATTTAGCATGTCTAATATAAATCAGGTATTGTGTGAAGTATTGGGAAAACAAAGACAATTAATGCACATTTCTTCCCCTGGTCAAGAGTTTCTAGTATGGTGTGAGAGAAGCTGGTAATTTACAGAGAGGCAAACTTCAACTATAAAATGCAGTGATGAGTAATATCATAGAGACATCACATAAGTGCTGAGAAGCACGAGGGAGGTCCACTTAACCTAAGTGCACTAAAGCTCAGAAATTGTATAAGGATATCTGGCACTTGTTCAGAAATAATGATAGACACTAGCCAAGTGTAAACTTAAGGAAAGAGCAATACGTCAAGATGTTTAAGTTAGAAAAAAGCCTAGCATACTAGGAGAACTGAAGGCAATTTTGTATAATCCAAGTTTTGTATCTAGGAGGGGCAGAGTAAAAGACCAACTTGAACACTAAAATAGGAAGCAGAATATGAAGGATTCTGCTTGTCATGTTATGAGTTAGTGAAGAAAATGAGAAACTGTTGAATGATTTTATCTGGGAAGAGGCAGCCAGATTTATGCTTTAACAAGATTAATCTAGTTGCATTCTAATCTGTACTGCTGGCTCACTCTAGTTCCTGCCCAACTCAGCATCCTCATCTCATGTAGTTTTCCTTTTTGTTATCCTAAACTCCAGCTCACACTGTTCATTATAAAGCTCCTGAATTGCATCAAGCTCATTATTGCTTTAAGGTTTGTAACCATATTGTTCCCTCTGCTTATAACACTGTTACCTCATCTCACCCCAAAATCCTTGACATAAACATCATCATTCATGAAGAGGTCTTGTTAGAGTTCAGGATGAGCCTCCCCACGATATATCACTTTAGCATGCTAAGAATTGTTATTTTTAACATTTTTTGCTTTTAATTTAATTATTTTTAATTGGAGGATAATTACCCTACAATATTGTCTTGGTTTCTGCCATATATCATCAGGAATCAACCATGTGTGCTATGCTTAGTCTTTCAGTTGTGTCTGGCTCTTTGCAACCCCATGGACTATAGCCTGCCAGGCTCCTCTNTTTTTTGCTTTTAATTTAATTATTTTTAATTGGAGGATAATTACCCTACAATATTGTCTTGGTTTCTGCCATATATCATCAGGAATCAACCATGTGTGCTATGCTTAGTCTTTCAGTTGTGTCTGGCTCTTTGCAACCCCATGGACTATAGCCTGCCAGGCTCCTCTGTCCATGGGGATTCTGCAGTCAAGAATACTGGATTGGGTTGCCATGCCCTCCTCCAGGAGATCCTCCCAATCCAGGGATTGAACTCAGGTCTCCAGCATTGCTGATGCATTCATTACCATCTGAGCCACCAGGGAAGCCCAAATCAGCTATATGCCATATATACCCCCTCCCTCTCGATCCTCCCTACCACCTCCCACTCCATCCCAACCGTCTAGATTGTCCTAGAGCAAAGGATTTGAGCTCCCTGCATCATACAGTAAAGTCCCACTGGCTACTTAATTTTACATATGGTAATGTATACGTTTCAATGCTACTCTCTCAATTTGTCCCACCTTCTCCTTTCCCCACTGTACCCATAAGCCTGTAATCTATGTCTGTGTCAAATATCATATATTAATGCATATATATGAAATCTAGAAAGCGGNGATGTGGTGATATGAGCAGAGTTTTAGCAAGGAATGCAGGCTGCCTTCTGAACTTGCAAAAGGCAAGGCACAGATTTTTCTATAGAGGTTCTAGAAAGAATGCAGCTTTGCACATACCATGATTTTGACCTAATAAGACCCATCTTGGACTTTGTATGATAACTTTTGTATTGGCTTAAGTCACCAGTGTGTGTTAGTCACTCAGTCGTGTCTGATTCTGTGACCGCATGGACTGTAGCCCACCCGACTCCTCTGTCCATCTAATTCTCAAGGCAAGAATACTGGAGTGGGTTACCATGCCATTCTCTGGGGGATTTTCCCAACCCAGGGCTCGAACCCAGGTCTCCTTCATTGCAGGCAGATTTTTTACTGTCTGAACCACCAGGGAAGCCCCTTAAATTACTGTTTGTGATGATTGTTGACACCAGCAAAGAAGGCAAATACAAACTTTTCTGGACCTATCCCTTTATCTGTCACCACCCATTCAAATTCTGTTACCCAAGAAATATGTAGTTAGACAAATAGCCTTTTATGCTTGCTAAATTAAATATGAAATGATAATTTCAACTCTGAGTTTTACTCATAGGCAGCAGAGAAGCTAGAAACATAGGTATTTCTCAGGATATAAATATCAAGGAAATGGTTTTGCTTATAGAACAGAACTGTGTGAAGTGTTGGCAACTTTTTTCCCTTATCTCTTTGTGAAGTCACTCCTTTTCTTACATATTCGTTAGTCCAATAAAAATAATCAATTAATTATTTAGCATGTCTAATATAAATCAGGTATTGTGTGAAGTATTGGGAAAACAAAGACAATTAATGCACATTTCTTCCCCTGGTCAAGAGTTTCTAGTATGGTGTGAGAGAAGCTGGTAATTTACAGAGAGGCAAACTTCAACTATAAAATGCAGTGATGAGTAATATCATAGAGACATCACATAAGTGCTGAGAAGCACGAGGGAGGTCCACTTAACCTAAGTGCACTAAAGCTCAGAAATTGTATAAGGATATCTGGCACTTGTTCAGAAATAATGATAGACACTAGCCAAGTGTAAACTTAAGGAAAGAGCAATACGTCAAGATGTTTAAGTTAGAAAAAAGCCTAGCATACTAGGAGAACTGAAGGCAATTTTGTATAATCCAAGTTTTGTATCTAGGAGGGGCAGAGTAAAAGACCAACTTGAACACTAAACTAGGAAGCAGAATATGAAGGATTCTGCTTGTCATGTTATGAGTTAGTGAAGAAAATGAGAAACTGTTGAATGATTTTATCTGGGAAGAGGCAGCCAGATTTATGCTTTAACAAGATTAATCTAGTTGCATTCTAATCTGTACTGCTGGCTCACTCTAGTTCCTGCCCAACTCAGCATCCTCATCTCATGTAGTTTTCCTTTTTGTTATCCTAAACTCCAGCTCACACTGTTCATTATAAAGCTCCTGAATTGCATCAAGCTCATTATTGCTTTAAGGTTTGTAACCATATTGTTCCCTCTGCTTATAACACTGTTACCTCATCTCACCCCAAAATCCTTGACATAAACATCATCATTCGTGAAGAGGTCTTGTTAGAGTTCAGGATGAGCCTCCCCACGATATGTCACTTTAGCATGCTAAGAATTGTTATTTTTAACATTTTTTGCTTTTATTTTAATTATTTTTAATTGGAGGATAATTACCCTACAATATTGTCTTGGTTTCTGCCATATATCATCAGGAATCAACCATGTGTGCTATGCTTAGTCTTTCAGTTGTGTCTGGCTCTTTGCAACCCCATGGACTATAGCCTGCCAGGCTCCTCTGTCCATGGGGATTCTGCAGTCAAGAATACTGGATTGGGTTGCCATGCCCTCCTCCAGGAGATCCTCCCAACCCAGGGATTGAACTCAGGTCTCCAGCATTGCTGATGCATTCATTACCATCTGAGCCACCAGGGAAGCCCAAATCAGCTATATGCCATATATACCCCCTCCCTCTCGATCCTCCCTACCACCTCCCACTCCATCCCAACCCTCTAGATTGTCCTAGAGCAAAGGATTTGAGCTCCCTGCATCATACAGTAAAGTCCCACTGGCTACTTAATTTTACATATGGTAATGTATACGTTTCAATGCTACTCTCTCAATTTGTCCCACCTTCTCCTTTCCCCACTGTACCCATAAGCCTGTAATCTATGTCTGTGTCAAATATCATATATTAATGCATATATATGAAATCTAGAAAGCGGCAATGATGAACCTATTTGCAGGTTAGCAATGGGAATTATTTTGAGCTAAAGATAATTAAGACCCTGTAACTTCAAGAGAAACAACTGCCCTTCCCTTAACTACCTAGAAGAATTTAAACTGAGGCTTTCTTCCCAGAAAAGAATTCTTACCAGGGATAAATTTGATCTAAGTGACTCATGGATATGGGGAAATGTATCCCCATACGTCTAGTTACCAGAACATATCATTTTATTATTATTTTGTGAATTGTCCTCCTATCCTTAGATGTCCCAGAAGTTCATCCCATTCCTCAACTCAGGGTGGCATATGCATCTCATTCTACCTTTCTTTCTCTGTTTCTGTCTTTACACACCTAGTTCATATTATAAGCAACTATAGGGAGAGTTCCTTTCCTGGAAAAGTTCTTCTATTACATTCCTTATGTGGTTAGGGGGAAGGTTAAAATTTCTTCTGGAGCATTTTGGGCCTGAAAAATAAGCAGCTTAAATTAATCTTCATCCCAAAGACAGTGGGATAGCAAATTTTGCTCTGCAATAGACCTAACAGGCTTCCCAGGTTGTACTAGTAGTAAAAAAAAACCTTCCTGACAATGCAGGAGACATAAGAGAAGCAGGTTCCATCTCTGGGTCAGAAAGATCCCCTAGAGGAGGACACAGCAACCCACTCCAGTATTCTTGCCTGGAAAATCCCATGGAAAGAAGAGCCTGGCAGACAACAGTCTGTGGGGTTGCAAAGAGTCAGACTTCACTGAATTGACTTGGCAAGCAAGTACATAGACCTAACTCCTAGCAAATTCTTGACACATGGTCTGCATTTAATTTAGATTTATTTACTGTTGTTGTTAAATAAAGAAAAGTATAGGCTGCGGGATGTTTGTGACTGGGAAGCAGGGATTTTAAAAAGGCTAATAAAAGATAATATTGCATTATTGTTCTGGAAGGAAATGGAATGATAATGGAGTAAGCTTGCAGAAAGGATAGTGAATTTAGGAGTTATCAGGGTATAAGACTAATGACTGATGAAACTGGTGGTAAAAGAGAAGTTGGAGTCAAGGAGAAGTTTGCCCTCAGATTTCCGTCTGAGAAACTGGCTGGCTGGCAGCAATAGAATGTAACCATAGGAAAACTAAAGAGAGAAGCAAGCTGACTCTGCTACTGCAGATGCAAACTAGATTAAGCAAAGTAAACAAGCTTCAAACCCAGTGGTAATAATCAGCATTTCCAATTCTAGACCTCAGGAAACAGAAGAGTTGTCTGATATTATCACATTAGCCTATTTTTTTTTTGCATTTAATTCATGGTACTGTTAATCTTTTACTTTTAAACTGAGTCATTTCACCGTTCAGTGTGTAAGTTGCTGAGAACGTATGGTTGAATTGCATCTTTTCATCAATCATAAAAGATTTCTTGTTTCCTATTTATAGGTATGTTCATCATATTTGCATGTATTTAAATAAATGTAAGATATTCTTCACTAATATAGTCCACTTATTTTAAGTTCTATTTTTCAATTGCCTTGCTATTTTATTTTTCTATACCTCTTTTACTAATTATACTGTATATAATTTCAAATAAAATGCTTAAATTTCCATTTATTGAATGCAATAAATAAATGCAGTTCACTTATTTAACGCAAATAGGAAGCAGTATGACACCCTGACTAAAGTTTCAAACTCTTGATTTTTGTTTCTGGATTCAAATCCTATCTATTCACTTTGAAGCTATTCAATTTAAGGAAGACCTGTAAGCTCAGTAACTTACTTTTCTCATTTGCAAAATCGGGGTAGTAATAGTACTTGATGCTTGTTGAGTGTTTGTTGTAAGCACCCAACTCTTTGCCTGAATTGCTTGTGGGGATATACCAGCATTATGTCACAAGATGAGTTTTACCTTTTTTTCAATTTGTTTATCACTAGAACATATCATTTACGTGACAATACTTTCTCTATATTCTTTTGTTAATTGAATATTTACTAACTACTGTCTACTAAACATATCATATTTAACTTTAAAATAATACTACTCATACTAAATCATAATGCTAAATCTTCTCAATTTATAAATATGAAAATTAAGAAATCAGTGGTTCAGTTCAGTTCAGTCAGTTCAGTCGCTCAGTCGTGTCCGACTCTTTGCAACCCCATAAATCGCAGCACGCCTCCCTATCCATCACCATCTCCCGGAGTTCACTCAGACTCACGTCCATCGAGTCCGTGATGCCATCCAGCCATCTCATCCTCGGTCGTCCCCTTCTCCTCCTGCCCCCA
>SJYX01004154.1:67212-114001 GCA_006410675.1 Oreotragus oreotragus | reverse complement strand
TTACATAATAATTAATGAAGTAATCTTCTATTATAAAAAATAAATATGTTATTATAGTATGGGAACATAAAGGCTAATTTTCATATTAAATATCAATATTTTATATATATATACACATACCTCTGTGTGCATATAAATATACACACAAATACATGCCATAAATATACATATGTATGTATGTAATTGTGGAAAGAACATTTAAAATTAGAGCTATCCTCTTAACACATTTTTAAAAGTTCAGTACCATATCATCAATAGGCATGGTGCTGTACAGCAGATCTCTAAAATGTATTCATTAGTATAATTCAGATTTTACATCTGTTGAATAGAAACTCACATTTCACTGTCTCATAGTTCCAGATGACCACCATTCGCTTCTTTGATTCTGTCTTAAAACCATTATCAATTACTGCCTTGCCTGTCATGAATATTTAAAACATTTTTTGGATTCCCTAGCATCTGAACCATCTTCATGTATTTAGGGGGATTTCTCCTAACTTGCAGGTTTTGAAAATGTCAAGGATTGACTTCATCAGGTTCTATTGCAGCTAGGCTGAGGTAAACACTCCTCTCATCAGATGTACCTGACTATTGGTGATAGGGATTTTGAGGAATTCCCTGGTGCAAGTGGCAATGGAGGACTGAGTTTCTCGGGTAACTGAGATGTGGTTCCATTGATGAAATTGTAGTGTACCATCAGTCCATCATCAGATGGGACCAGACGTGAAAGTGACACCTCCACGGATTTATCCTGAAGCGGAGTTTGGGACATCATTATTTACTATCTGTGTGTGTGCATGCTAAGTCCCTTTAGTCGTGTCTGACTCTTTGTGACTGTATGGGCTGTGGCCCACCAGACTCCTCTGTCCATCGTGATTTTCCAGGCAAGAATACTGGAGTGGGTCGCCATGCCCTACTCCAGGGGATCTTCCTGACCCAGGGATTGAACCCACATCTCTTATGTCTCCTGCATTGGCAGGTGGGTTCTTTATCACTATCACCACCTGGGAAACTCTATTTATTATCTACAAAGCTCTAAACCCAATCCATTGCCAGAGTAGGGCCATAAAGAAAGCTGAGTGCTGAAGAATTGATACCTTTGAACTGTGATGTTGGGGAAGACTCTTGAGAGTCCCTTGGACTGCAAGGAGATCCAACCAGTCAATCGCTGAAGAATTGATACCTTTGAACTGTGATGTTGGGGAAGACTCTTGAGAGTCCCTTGGACTGCAAGGAGATCCAACCAGTCAATCGCTGAAGAATTGATACCTTTGAACTATGATGTTGGGGAAGACTCTTGAGAGTCCCTTGGACTGCAAGGAGATCCAACCAGTCAATCCTAAAAGAAATCAACCCTGAATATGCATTGGAAGGATTGATGCTGGGAAAGATAGAGGACAAAAAGAGAAGGGTCAAAAGAGAATGAAATGGTTGGATGGCCAACTCTTGAATCCATACAAGACTACCTGAAAAACCATAGCTTTGACAAGACAGACCTTTGTTGGCAAAGTAATGTTTCTGCTTTTTAATATGTTGTCTAAGTTTGTCATTGTTTTCCTTCCAAGGAGTAAGCATCTTTTAATTTCATGGCTACAGTCACCATCTGCAGTGATTTTGGATCCCCAAACAATAAAGCCAGCCACTGTTTCCACTGTTTCTCCATCTATTTCCCATGAAGTGGTGGGACTAGATGCCATGATCTTCATTTTCTGAATGTTGAATTTTAAGCCAGCTTTTTCACTCTCCTCTTTATCCTTCATCAAGAGACTCTTTAAGCCCTCTTTGCTTTCTGTCAGTAGGGACATTTCATCTGCATATGTAAGGTTATTGATATTTCTCCCAGCAATCTTTATTCTAGCTTTGTGCTTCATCCAGACCAGCGTTTCTCATGATGTACTCTGCATATAAGTTAAATAAGCAGGGTGACAATATACAGCCTTGATGTACTCCTTTCCCAATTTGGAATCAGTCTGTTGTTCCATGTTTGGCTCTAACTGTTGCTTTACGACCTGCATACAGATTTCTCAGGATGCAAGTCAGGTGGTCTGGTATTCCCACCTCTTTAAGAATTTTCCACAATTTGTTCTGATCCACCAAGTCAAAGGCTTTGCTTAGTCAATAAAGCAGAAGTATATGCCAAAGAAAGAAGTAGAAGTCATTAATTTCTACATATTTATAACTGAGCTTTTCTTCTGTCTAGAAATATCAAAATTAAGTGGCTCTTACATAAATATTTACATCAAAACATATTTGTTTTTATAGGTAATATAAAATTGGAAATTGAAGCATCACTCTTATTAATTCAGACTACAAATTATTTTTCTTTAGAAGTTGTACCTTCTTTAGAATTTACCCAATTCTTTTCATTAGAATTTATCCACTATTCTAGAATTGTTGCAAAAGAGACATTTCATTTGGCAATGGGAGAAAAAACCTAACATGAGAAAATTAGCTCTTTCTATGACTGACATGAACTTATTTTAGGTGATTTCATTTTCTTTTTTCAGTTCAGTTCAGTCGCTCAGTCATGTCCGACTCTTTGTGACCTCATGAATCACAGCACGCCAGGCCTCCCTGTCCATCACCAACTCCCAGAGTTCACTCAGACTCATGTCCATTTGAGTCAGTGATGCCATCCAGGCATCTCATCCTCTGTCATTCCCTTCTCCTCCTGCTCCCAATCCCTCCCAGCATCAGAGTCTTNCCTGAGAAATTGTTTAAAGTCCCCCCCCCCCCACAAATGGTGATTAAAGTTCACTATGGTGCCTAAGAAAGAATCATTCATGTTAACATACTTTTTAACTGTATCTGTGAAATAGTTTTTCAAAGAACCTTTTGAGCCTATGACTAGGCCAAATGTATATGTGAGATGAATTCCAGACTGTGTTTGTAAGTTAGATATAAAGAATTTGACAACTTTCCATAGAAAGAATGATATATAACATTATTAATACTCTAGGTCAACTTCAACAAAGATAAGAGTGAGGGACTTTCTTGGTAGTCCAATGATTAAGACTACATTTATAATGGAAAGTGCTCAGGTTTGATCCCTGGTTGGGGAACTAAGATCCCACATGCCACATGACATAGGCAAAAGATTAAAGATAAGAGTAAATTTGAGTCAACTGAAAAAGCAGGGAGATTTCTCTCTTTCTAGCAATATATAATCAACTAGATAGTTTGGGAAATTCTTCCATTATAAAATACATGATAACAGATAAAACAATCACCATTCATGTAAATACTGAATTCAATCTTTCCCAACGACAGGGTCTTTTCCAATGAGTTAGTTCTTTGCATCCAGTGGCCAGGGTATTGAAGTTTCAGCATCAGTCCTTCCAATGAATCCCTTGGACTGCAAGGAGATCAAACCAGTCAATCCTAAAAATGAATCCTGAATATTCATTGGAAGGACTGATGCTTTACCTAAAGGAATGTAAAGAAAGGCAATGTCAAAGAATGTTCAAACTACTGTACAATTGCACTCATCTCACCTACTAACAAAGTAATGCTCAAAATTCTCCAAGCCAGGCTTCAACAGTAGGTGAACTATGAAATTCTAGATGTTCAAGCTGGTTTTAGAAAAGGCAGAGGAGCCAGAGATCAAATTGTCAACATCTGTTGGATCATCAAAAAAGCAAGAGAGTTCCAGAAAGAACATCTACTTCTGCTTTACTGACTACACCAAAGCCTTTGTGTGGATGACAACAAACTGTGGAAAATTCTGAGAGATGGGAATACCAGACCACTTGACCTGTCCCCTGAGAAATTGTATTCAGGTCAAGAAGCAACTGTTAGTACTGGACATGGAACAATAGACTGGTTCCAAATCGGGAAAGGAGTATATCAAGGCTGTATATTGTCGCCCTGCTTATTTAACTTATATGCAGAGTACATCATGCAAAATTCTGGGCTAGATGATGCACAATCTGGAATCAAGATTGCCGGCAGAAATATCAGTGACCTCAGATATGCAGATGACAACATCATCCTTATGGCAGAAAGCAAAAAAGAACTAAAGAAACTCAATGAAAGTGAAAGAGAAGAGTGGAAAAGTTGGCTGAAAACTCAACATTCAGAAAACTAAGATCATGGCATCTGATCCCACCACTTCATAGAACATAGATGGGGAAACAGTGGAAACGATGACAGACTTCATTTTGGGGAGCTCCAGAATCACTGCAAATTGTGACTGCAGCCATGAAATTAAAAGACGCTTACTCCTTGGAAGAAAAGGTATGACTAATCTAGAAAGCATATGAAAAGCAGAGACATTACTTTCTGACAAAGGTCCCTGTAGTCAAAGTTATGGTTTTCCCAGGAGTCATGTATGGATATGAGAGTTGGACTATAAAGAAAACTGAGCACTGAAGAATTGATGCCTTTGAACTGTGTTGTTGGAGAAGACTCTTGAGAATCCCTTGGACTGCAAGGAGATCAAACCAGTCAATCCTAAAACAAATGAATCCTGAATATTCATTGGAAGGACTGATGCTTTACCTAAAGGAATGTAAAGAAAGGCAATGTCAAAGAATGTTCAAACTACTGTACAATTGCACTCATCTCACCTACTAACAAAGTAATGCTCAAAATTCTCCAAGCCAGGCTTCAACAGTAGGTGAACTATGAAATTCTAGATGTTCAAGCTGGTTTTAGAAAAGGCAGAGGAGCCAGAGATCAAATTGTCAACATCTGTTGGATCATCAAAAAAGCAAGAGAGTTCCAGAAAGAACATCTACTTCTGCTTTACTGACTACACCAAAGCCTTTGTGTGGATGACAACAAACTGTGGAAAATTCTGAGAGATGGGAATACCAGACCACTTGACCTGTCCCCTGAGAAATTGTATTCAGGTCAAGAAGCAACTGTTAGTACTGGACATGGAACAATAGACTGGTTCCAAATCGGGAAAGGAGTATATCAAGGCTGTATATTGTCGCCCTGCTTATTTAACTTATATGCAGAGTACATCATGCAAAATTCTGGGCTAGATGATGCACAATCTGGAATCAAGATTGCCGGCAGAAATATCAGTGACCTCAGATATGCAGATGACAACATCATCCTTATGGCAGAAAGCAAAAAAGAACTAAAGAAACTCAATGAAAGTGAAAGAGAAGAGTGGAAAAGTTGGCTGAAAACTCAACATTCAGAAAACTAAGATCATGGCATCTGATCCCACCACTTCATAGAACATAGATGGGGAAACAGTGGAAACGATGACAGACTTCATTTTGGGGAGCTCCAGAATCACTGCAAATTGTGACTGCAGCCATGAAATTAAAAGACGCTTACTCCTTGGAAGAAAAGGTATGACTAATCTAGAAAGCATATGAAAAGCAGAGACATTACTTTCTGACAAAGGTCCCTGTAGTCAAAGTTATGGTTTTCCCAGGAGTCATGTATGGATATGAGAGTTGGACTATAAAGAAAACTGAGCACTGAAGAATTGATGCCTTTGAACTGTGTTGTTGGAGAAGACTCTTGAGAATCCCTTGGACTGCAAGGAGATCAAACCAGTCAATCCTAAAACAAATGAATCCTGAATATTCATTGGAAGGACTGATGCTGAAACTTCAATACCCTGGCCACTGGATACAAAGAACTGACTCATTGGAAAAGANACTGTGTTGTTGGAGAAGACTCTTGAGAATCCCTTGGACTGCAAGGAGATCAAACCAGTCAATCCTAAAACAAATGAATCCTGAATATTCACTGGAAGGACTGATGCTGAAACTTCAATACCCTGGCCACTGGATACAAAGAACTGACTCATTGGAAAAGACCCTGTTGTTGGGAAAGATTGAATTCAGGAGGAGAAGGGGACGACAGAGGATGAAATGGTTGGATGTCATCATGGGTCAATGGACATGAGTTTGAGCGAACTCCAGGAGTTGGTGATGGACAAGGAATCCTGGTGTGCTGCAGTCCCCATGGGGTTGCAAAAAGTTGAACATGCCTGAGTGACTGAACTGAACTGGTGGTTTAAAAAGAAGAAAAACCAGCATTACCCGTATGGCAGGAAGACTTGGTGGTAGAAAGGCAATTCAAAGGAGATATTTCTGTCAACAAATTATGCTGGAACATTTGTGTTTCAGATGCAAAACAATAAACAGTGTTCAGTTACTCAAAATGATATGCCAAAAGTAATTCAAAATCATTCAAGCACAGATTTAAAAACCACAAACCTTCTGGATTTTAACATAGGAAAAAAATCTTTGTGATATTGAGTTGAAATTTTTTCAGATGTGCCACAGAATGTAGCCTTCATAGAATAAAAAGTTGATGAATTAAAATTGAGAGAAATTAATAATTTTCCTTAAAATTATTTTGTAGTACAACAAAATTATTTTATTTATAATGTCAAAATCATTCAAGCACAGATTTAAAAACCACAAACCTTCTGGATTTTAACATAGGAAAAAAATCTTTGTGATATTGAGTTGAAATTTTTTCAGATGTGCCACAGAATGTAGCCTTCATAGAATAAAAAGTTGATGAATTAAAATTGAGAGAAATTAATAATTTTCCTCAAAATTATTTTGTAGTACAACAAAATTATTTTATTTATAATGAACTCTAAAAACTCAATTGTCTAAATAACACTATGATCAAATATATAAAATTATTTATATAATTTTTATTATGATTTTCATTATTTCTATACTTTTTTCATTTTCAGCATGCTTTGAAGGACTGATTATTATGTATATACAGTAATGATCAAAATCTTTTATACTGTTTAAATGAGGCAGAAACTTACAAACCCTGTTTATTTAATTACAGTTGACTCTTGAACAACATAGGTTTAAACTGCACGGGTCCATGTACAATATATCTTGATTTTTTTTCAATAACAAATATTATAGAGCTACCTAATAAGCCATTGGTTCAATCTGCAAATGTGGAACTACAAATTCATAAGAACAGATACAAAGGGCATGAATCCCTTGTACTGGAAGGTGAAGTCTTAGTCACTGGATCACCAGGGAAGTCCCAATAAGGTTCCTTTGGGCACGTGTCCCAGGGGCTGACTCCACGGGTACAGTTCAGCATGGTGAACTGTCAGCACCTTGCAAAGGTGTTCAGTCCACCCACTAGGCATTGATTTAAGGAGAAACCTGCTACCCAGAGAAGCTTCGAAAAGGAGACAGAGGAAGGCTATGACCAGGGGGTGGGCTGAACACCTGTATGAAAGCTTCTTGAAAGAATGATGATACAAAAATGAGCCAGCAAGGATGGAGAGCAATTTTTAAAGATGGGGGGCAATCAAGATATAAAAAAGCCAGAACACAGGACAGTCCATTGAAAGGCCGCCACGAGATGCAGTGACATGAGGAAGCCCAGAGTCTTCAGATAGAAACACAGGCTCAGGTAGGAGACCCCTGGTAGGAGACCCTGGGGTTACTTCAGGGAGGGCCAGTTGGAAGCCACCTTTTGAAGGCCAGCTGGGCTAGGCAGCCCCCTTTTCCTCCTTCAAAAAGCAATGCCTTCTGCCTACTGACTCTGATAGCAAGAGTGACTTTTATATTATAGAACAAACAGATGAAAGGATGGGACAAAAGGTAAAAGATCTGAGACCCAGAAACTCCAAAGAATACATTTTGAACAACTTTGAAAAGAGATAGAAACCCTTGAAAGGATACAAGGCCCAGATCCTTTCCTGGACAAGTTCTGCTGAGAAATATATGAGCCTAGAAAAAGATGTAAACCTTCCCAGTTTGTACCATAAGTTTAACTTTGAAATTAGACAAAAAAATAAGAAAACAAAAGACCTAGTAAAAGACGACAGATGAAATATATATGTGTGTATCTTTTCTCTCTCCTTTGAAATTAGACAAAAAAAAAATTAGAAAACAAAAGACCTAGTAAAAGATGACAGATGAAATATATATGTGTGTATCTTTTCTCTCTTCCCACCTCTTCATTCAAGGCCAGCCTAAAATGACATTATAGGAGGACAAAATGTATAAGGCTTGTAAGGGCTAGGAAGGCCAGACAGGGGTCCCCAGGGGACAAGAGATTTAAACAAGTTTCTGCAAGATGGAAAACAGATGGGAGAGAGAAACTGACTTAGTGAAGAGGAAGAGGGTATGTTCTAATGTGTGTAGGCAGGGAACACTAAAGGAAAACAAGCCATGTAATTTCATGAAACCCCTTGAAGGCTCTGGACTCAGAAGCATCACTTATGGAATAGAGTCAGAGGTGAGTTGAGCTGGAGACGAGAAATGGGAAACACTGTCTCCAGTGGGGGTCGGTCTTCATCCAGGGCTCCTGCTCTAGGTCCTCCCCGCTCCTCTCAGAAAACTGCAGGTTTGTGTTCTGCATGGATTAAACATCAGGTGCTCTGGTCTTGGGCATTTCAGGTGCAATATGTGGGAGGTATGAAATGAAAGTCTGGTCCCCTCCCGCCTCCCTGCCCCTTTCCCCCGCTTTGTTCACAGAGTCCCCGCTGCTACATGCAGAGGTGGGGCTTTGGGGATTCCTCCTCAGAGAGAATGGCTCTGCACAGTGAAATCTGCCTGAATGTGGAGGCCACCAGGCGACAAGACTTATTCACTGGAAAGACACTTCCATTGTCCTTCTTAGAGCCTTGGTCTGAAACATAAAAAGGAGTTAGGGATCACCAGGCATTTGAGGCAAGTTTCCAAAATGAACAGGAAAAGAGGGTTTAGCTATGCATGGCAGAGAAGAAAACAAGATACCATGCAGTTCGATATCTCCAAACTGATATGAGATAGCATTGCAGTCATGCAAGAGTGCTGTTTTCAGAATAAAACAAAAGTCAGGCCATGTTAAAGGGCTCTTGGAAATTAAAAGTTTTGGAGCAAAACAAATGGAACAGGAAGTCTGGGGGATATAATTGAGGAAATCTTCCAGAACATAAAAGGTAAATGACTAAGTAACAGCAAACAGGAGAGAAATGATGGGAACATTAGAGGATCAATTTAAGGGAAATAAAGTCATCTAATATTAGTTCTGGAGGAAATGGAAGAAAGAAAATGATCAAAGAATAGTGCAAGAAGGTTTTCTGGAAGAGAAGGATGGGAGAATCCACATGGTAACCAGCCAAGTGGCCAGCATCATCATCATGACAAATAAACAAATTACGAGCCCCTTGTGGGTCAGTAGGTCAAGGGGCTTCCCTGGTGGGTCACTGGTGAAGAGTCCATCTGCCAGTGCAGGAGTCTCTGGTTCGAGCTCTGATCTGGGGAGATCCCACATGCTGCAGAGCAACTACGCTCGTGCGCCAGAACTATGGAACCTGTGCTCCAGAGCCCAGGAGATGCAACCACTGAGCCCACGAGTCACAGCTGCTGAAGCCCGTGTACCCTAGAGTCCACGCTCTGCAACAAGAGAAGCCACTTCAGTGGGAAGCCTGTGCCCTGCAACTAGAGAGTAGCCCCCGATGGCTGAAACTAGAGGAAAGTCCAGGCAGCAGGCAAGACCCAGTGCAGCCAAATGCAAACAAGTAAATGAAATTATTTTTAAAAAGTAGGGCATAGAATTCTTTAAAAAAAATGCATAAGAAATCTACCTTTCTGAAATTTCAGAACAGTACTGATTTTAAAAAGACACTGAAAGTTCCAAGAGGGAAACCAGGTCACGAACAAAAAGGATTAGGAATCAAAATGGTATCATGCAGCCCTGGACAGTTCATGACAAAATTCTGAGGGAAAATTATTTTCAACCTGGTATTTACTACTGAACTGGACTCAACTGTGAGGAAACAATATGACATTTTCAGGGGGGAAAAGGCAGTCACACATTTTGCTGACCATGGAGCTTCGCGTCAGAAACTGTAAGGATTTATTCCACTAAAGTGAGAGAGAAAGCCAGACATAGAGTAAACAAAGGAGCCAGGAAACAATATTTAATAGAGGGAAAAAGGTAAACGAAAACTGAATCAAAGCCTCAGGGTGTCAGCTGTGCAGAGTGAAGCTCACAGTGCTCCAAGAAAGCCGTGTTGACTTGGGCTGGGACACACTCCTCCTTGGCTGGGGTCAGAGCACCTGCGCTCTGGTCCAGAATCAACTCACCCAAACTCCCTGGACTCCCCATTAGTTTCCTTGCTTGTAAGAGATGAGACTGAGTCTCATCTCTTGAGTCTCCTTAGATTTCCAGCAGGCTTTGTTTTGCAGAGCGAGAGGAAGAGGTGAGGGATGCTTTTTCCAGGAAAAATGTGCAAGCATGTATACTTTTCACTTCCTGTGGAACAGAACATCGATACTGGAATAAGAAGTAAAAACAAAACCACTTGACATGTTCTCTGGTTCTGAAAGCCTGCTCTTCCTTCCTTTGGGTGAGTAGTCATCAGTGTTGAATTCGGGGTGGTCTATACAAGTGTGACGATTGTGCATAGAACCGCCAAGGACAAATGGCCCCAGTATCATCTTTCTTGAGATCTTGCACTGGCCTGAGCCATTTCATTCACTACTGGCTAGTATTTAAGCCCCCAAACACATTCTTAAATATTGTGGTGATTTTTAGTCAAACAAACTATGAACCAAAACAACATACATTCATGATTAAATTAATGCAACTCTTACTGCTAAACTAGGCTTGTTTTCAATGTCAGTTCTGTGCCAATGCCTCATTTTTTGAGCAGTTGTTACTGAGAAAACTTGTTCATACAGATAGGGGTGGAAGGAATATTCCTTTTTAAAAAAAATTATGTTATTGAAGTAGGGTTGATTTACAATATTTTGTTAGTTTCTGCTGTACAGCATAGCAATTCAGTTATAAATATGTATGCATTTTTAAAACTATTCTTTTCCATTATGGTCTATCTCAGGATATTCAATATAGTTTCCTGTGCCATACAGTAGGACCTTGTTGTTTATGCATCCTATATACACTAGTTTGCATCTGTTAATCCCAAACTCCCAGTCTATCCCACTCCCTTGGCAACTGCAAGTCTATTCTCTATGTCTGTGAGTCTGTTTCTCTTTCACAGATAAGTTCATTTGTGTCCTATTTTATTGTATATTATTTATTCTTGTGTGTGAAACTCCAGTACTTTGGCCACCTCATGAGAAGAATTGACTCATTGGAAAAGACTTTGATGCTGGAGGGATTGGGGGGCAGGAGAAGAAGGGGACGACAGAGGATGAGATGGCTGGATGGCATCACTGACTTGATGGATGCGAGTCTGAGTGAACTCTGGGAGTTGGTGATGGACAGGGAGGCCTGGCGTGCTGCGATTCATGGGGTCGCAAAGAGTCGCACATGACTGAGCACCGGAACTGAACTGAATTGTGTCCTAGTTTAGATTCCATATGTAAGTGATATAGTATGTTATTTTTCTTTCTCCTTCTAATTTATGGAAAGAGTATTCTTATGTGAATGCTACTTGATGGCTCAGCTGGTGAAGAATCGGTCTGCAGTGCAGGAGACCTGGGTTCATTCCCTGGGTTGGGAAGATCCCCTGGAGGAGGGCATGGTGACCCATTCTGGTATTCTTGCCTGGAGAATGTCATGGACAGAGGACCTGGTGGGCTGCAGTCCATGGGGTCATAGAGAGTTGGACACAACTGAGCGACTAAGCACAGCACAGCTGGAAACAGGACAGCTTCTGAGTCATGTGTCAAGAACAAGATCATCTATCACCAAAAATTATCTGATGAGTGAACTGCTGTTTAGGTCTTCTTTCCATTTTGTAGGAAACTGATTGGAAACCCCTGAACTGGCAACAGAATTCACTACCTAATTATCAGAGTGATACACTTTCTGAACCTGTTAACAAGTCTCTGAAGTGTCCTGCAGTTGGACATCCTGGGATGTTTTACACCCAAGGCAACACACTCCTGAAAGTGAGAGAAAAGATTGTGATAGAGATGGGGAGCCAGGAGGAGGGTTTCTGAACCCTTCTCCCTGAGGCTGGGTAGGCTGTAGAAATGAACACATACAGCAGTGGAGGCCCTAAAATGGTCGGAGGGCCTACCTGCCCCTTGGAAAGGTTCCAGTACCTCCAGAGTTCCGGTGCTCTCCACTGGGCTGGAGAAGAAAACTGGGCTGCATCCAAGACGATGCCCCAGACCCAGCTAAGACTGTTTCCTGCGCCCCCCTCAGCTCTGTTCTTTGGGGCCGCATCCTCGGAGTGGGGGTGTCCTTACCTGCCTGCATCCTCTGCTATTGCTTTCTGGCTCCCACAGAGACTCCAGGGAGAGAGACTCCCGAGTGTGTGTGTCGGGAATCAGGGAATCCATTTCCATAATTATTTCCATAGACTTGTGCTTGAAAAGCATAGGAACTCTAGATATGTAAAACCAGGGGGAAAAATTAGCCCCAGGACTCATAATAAACCCTGATCTAAATTAGTTTTTGAGCCCATCTACCTTAAGCTGAGAGGAGAGGGGAAAAAAGAGTTCCCCCTCCCCAGTCTGCTGCTGCTAAGTCGTTTCAGTCTAGTTATTTAAAAATAGTTGTCACCTCTCAAGAAGCCCTTGGTCATTTTCAGGAAGGGCTGGTGAACCGTCCCAGGTTGTGGCTGAGTTACAGCCACCTGTAATTACATCCTGTCCTGCTGCGGTTTTGTCGTGAGAGGCTTTCTTTCCAGTGGGGAGAAAATAGCTGCCTGGGGCTGTGTAGGTTTCCAAACCTGCCCCCCAGGTACCCCTCTCTTGTTCCACGGGAATGAGCAGGTTCTGTGGCTGGGAGGCAGGGACGGTTCCACCTGTGTTCTCAGTGAACCCGAGTAAGAAGCCAGGGAGTTGGGATGACTATCCCAACGTTGCAGATAGGAAACCAGTGAGGTTTACTGCATCCCAGAAGTTGTGGACCATTGTGCTTTCATTTTTGTTTGTTTCCAGGTATTCTTTTATTTTCTCTTTGATTTCTTCAGTGATCCCATGGTTGTTGAGTTGCATATTGCTTAGCCGCCACGTGTTTGTGTTTTTTAGAGTTTATTTCTAATCTCATGGTATTGTGATCAGAAAAGACGCTTAATATGAATTTCAATTTTCTTAAATTTTACCAAGGCTTGCCTTGTGGCTGAGTGTGGAGTCAATCCAGGAGAACATTCCATGTGCACTTGAGAAGGTGTAGTTGAAACCAGTGAGATTTAAATGGCATATTCATCATCTTGGACCAGAAGAGGCAGAAACAAACCTGCAGCTTGAGTCTGTCTCATCACTGAGCCCACGTCCTTTCCAACACATCATGTGCCCACATCAGACAGAAAGACCTTCTTCATGGTTCTTCTACTGCTGGAGCATGCAGCTCCTGGCTGGGGCAGGTATCAGGAGGGGACGTAGGCAGTCGCTGCAGGTGATGCTGTGATCTTCAGGGATGCCTGGCAGATAGGAGTCCTGAGCAGCGTTACCCAACCATTTCTACATCAAGGCTCAAAGGGAAAAGGAAAACGTGTATTCTGCAGTTACACAGTGGGAGCTGGCCAAGGCTGGAGAGACCAGGGGCCCGACCTTGACCTGGCTGCTGAAGGAGGCACCCTGCCTGCGTGCCGGGTGCTGACCCACCAAGCACGTCATAAGGGAACCACCGCTGTCGACAGCGGGGCCTCTGCAGAGTTGCGTCCCTTCACGGGATGAGCCATGGGTGGTGCCTTCTTCACCTTTAAGAATCCCCAAATATTTTTATAAAGATTAAAGAAAGGGCTATCTGAACAAACGTAAGATCTGGTATGGTTGCTCAAATCCAAGTAAAGCCCTTCTTTGTTACAAAGTTTGCCTGGATTTCCAGGCCCCACCCTAGACTTAGTGAATCAGGTCCTCTGCGGATGAGGTACTGAAATCTGCATTCTAAGAGCTCTCAGGGAAGTTCCGATGTGGCCTGTTCCTCACTGGGAAATGTTCTCCCAGAGCCACAGCGTCCCTGTGCTGTGGCTGGTGAGCTAATTATTGGCCTGTGCGAAGCAGTTAGTATTTTTATGAGCATTCCGGGGAAGTGTGGGGTGGGCGTGGAGGAGCTGATGTTGATTCCAGGCGAGCACAGATCCTGCCTGTTTGCAGGAGTCTGCAGAGGGCTGGTCTACCATCTTCAATACGGAGGGTTGCAGCTGGCATCTCTCTTCTCTCACCCGACCTGACAGGCTACCGTGAGGACGGTTCAACCTCCATTTCTGAACAAAGACGTCTGCCCTGAGCTCCTGCCTCTTTGGGGAACCTGGTGAGCCAGGTTAGGTCAGAAGTGCCTTTTTAAATCTAGTTAGAGGGCAAGCCTGGAGCAAGCCTGGACAATGCGCCTCAGTCTCCACTGATCCCTAGAACTCACGTGCTTGCTTGAGCAAAAGGCAGCCAGAGACTCAAAAAGCACCTCCAAGCCCAAGGCCGCAGCATCCCTGATTTACAGGGTTTCCTGGTTTGTAGCCTTCCCCTTCTGTTCTTTTTGCGATTTCTCTCCTCCTGATGTTGAGAGAAGGGAGAGAAGGGGCACAGAAGATAAAGGGGAGCCAGCTGCTTCTTCTACTTCTGCTTCACCCCAGTTTCTTTTGTGGCAAAACCAGCTTGTGGTCACCAGGGGACCAGCTCTGTGTAGGCAACCAGATGGCTTTTTTTTCTCTCAAGCCAGCACCTCCCACTGACCAAAGTAAACCCCCAGCTCCGGACCAGGGCAGAGGGTTGCCTCAACTCCTTCCTGGAGTAGACACAGGGACAAACACACGCTGTCCTGTCACCTTCTCTGCCTCCTCCTCTTTGTGCCTTGCAGGTGACACACCTTCCTTTGGCCCCTGGTTTGGGAAAAAAAAAATTCATGCTCCTGACCCACGTTCATGTTTTTCCTACCATTTCTATTTCACACATTCTCATACATTTAACATGTAAAACAGACTGTGATATTATTATTGTTGTTGTTCCATCTCTGTCTTGTCCGACTCTTTGCACCTCCATGGACTACAGCACACCAGCCTTCCCTGTCCTTCACCGTTTCCTGGAGTTTGCTCAAACTCATGTCCATTGAATCTATGATACTATCCAACCATTTCATCCTTTGTTGTCCCCTTCTCCTCCTGTCTTCAATCTTTCCTAGCACCTGTCTTTCCCAATGATATTATTATGCAATGTGATGTTGTTACATCATAATAATATTGTAATATTATTATTACATACTGTGATATTAGTGTTACATGATGAATTAAAATTAAAATAAAAATGACGTCTTGATCCAGGGCCCTCTCCTCCAGCATAGCCTCTGCCTGCACCGTGGCTCTGGCAGCAGTGCTGGCGAAGAGGTCACTGGAGTCTCCCTGGTGGTGTCAGGCTGGGTGGCAGGTGCCCCAGTACCAGTTCCCTGTGCAGGTGACCACTGTGTGCATTGCTTGTACAACTTCATCTGCCTCTTTCAGCTTTTCACTATTGCATACAGTTTCCTTCCATCTTCACTACTTGAGTAATATGAATACCAGTTCGACCTCACGTTGCTTCTGCTGAATCATTACAGCCTCCGCGGTAGTTTTCAGGGCCCTTTCCCTAAGAATTTGACAATGAGTGGCCAGGAAATTGGGTCTACCAGAGGTGATTCCTTGCTTGTGTTTTAGGCTCTTTGAGAAATAGAGACAATGATTACCAGCAGGATATGAAGAAGGGGATGTAGAGAAGTAAGAAATCTCTTGGAAATGGGAGATTGTTTGCAAACTGGGAAGTCACCGAGGAGACAATAAGGTTCCAGTGACAGGGTATCTGCTGGCTCCCGGGCAGGCCAAGTGTATGATTCTCGACCAGAGTTTCGCAACATCGAATGTGATGATTAGGCTACTCTCTGGATGACTCAAGATGAGACTTCCTAAGAGAGCGGATCTACTTAGGGCAGCCTGGGTGACAGCTCCTCAGCGTGCCAGCCAAACTGCAGACAGGCCACCTGTGCCCCCTGTGGCCCGTCAGCTGTGGCCGTGGGTGCTAGATGGAGGTGAGGGCCACATGGCGCGGAACATGGCCATTGCCTTAGCTTGGGTTCCTCTGAGGATTCATGTGGAAGTGATAGATCAGAGGATGTTCCTGAGGAAGAGCCGGTGGAGAAGGCAAAGCAGCGGGTCTGGAAGGGAAGTCAGGAGAAGCAGGAGTGTGATGGAAAGTGCCTGGCGGTGGGGAGGGGCGTGACTTTGGTTCAAACCTACAGGGGAGCCCTGGGGATGGCTTATGTCACATCTCAGTGTTGTCTCAGCTGGGCTGTTTCCACTCTGGAACTTGGTCTTTGGTTAAGGGCTGGCCTGATGCGTGGCTTCCCATCTTTTCTGGTGCAGGCAAGCTAGATTCTGGGGATCCTTCTTCAGGGAGAGGTAGAGTCCTTTGCTGGAGGGAAAGCCCACCAGACATCAGCACTCGAGAATGGTCAAAGGGTCCGAGGCTGGGGGGATCAGAGCACCAATAGCACGTCTACAGCCTCCCAAATAGCTCTCTGGAGAGGCGTTGTTCCCCAGGCTCTGAGGTCGTGGCTGATTCCATCAGCTGAAAAGTCTTTCCTCTATGGCATGACTATAACAACAACAAACCCAAGTGGAAACTAGGAGCAGGTCATAGCAGGCACCTTCAGTTTTCTAGTAACTTTGTCCACAGCGTGACCTCAGCAGAAGCAATTGACTGAAGTGGACAGAAATCAGACAAAGGCCAACACCAGGCAGACCACAATCACCACCAACCACACTCTGCCTATTTCTAGTTTACAAATGAGCGGTAAAATATGTTCAGTCACATCAACAAAAATAGATTAACTTTTTCACTAAGTCATGTGAAATGCCATTTCAAATATCTCATACACATATAGCATATCTATGTATATCCAACTCCACTTTTATTTCTACACACGTTTTAGTCTAAAGAGCTACATGATTTTCCATGTAACCTGTGACCCAATCTTCCAGGAGTCCTTGGATGACTGCTGCTTTGCCCTGTCAGAGCTCCAGATTGAATTCCTTTCTAACACTTCTCACCACCCTGGAGCCTGCACCACAGGGGTTTTGCCTGGGTCCTGCCAGATGATAATCTCTTTAAGGATAAGCACAGGGGCCCACTTCCACTGATGTAAACATTTAACAGCTGGCTCTCTTGGGAAAATGTCTGTATATATAAACACATAAGTTTACTACACATTTTACTATACAAAGATAGATATTAATAACATACAAGTTATAAATAATCACAAAAATCACAGGGCTCTGGATTGTAAATTCCACATAGCCAACTGATTTTCACCACACATTTTTATTGATTTTTGCTACACTCTGCTATCTGTAGCCAACCCTGCAACGATGAACAAGAGTTTCAACTTGACCGTTGATCGATATTTTCCTTTATGTTAATGAATAAGACAAAACTGGAGATGTATCCCGAAATTTCACTTAATAAAATGAACTGCTTCTTTGCTGAACCAGATGTTTGCCTTCAGTAAGAAGAATGTAGCTTCTTTTTTTGTTTGTTTGTCACAATGTAGGGCTACACACACAAGACTTAAGTTTCATCAGTATTGTAGCATTTTCTTTATGACGTTCTTGAGTCTAGACAATCAAGAAAACAATAAATCAATCCTTGATTTATTGCTTTTAATGATTTTTGTGGTTTAAATACTCCCATCATGGTCATGGGGTCACACAGAGTCGGACACGACTGAAGTGACTTAGCAGCAGCAGCAGCTGGGAGTTGTTGATGGACAGGGAGGCCTGGCGTGCTGCAGTTCATGGGGTCGCAGAGTCGGACACGCCTGAGCGACTGAACTGAACTGAAACTTGATTCAACTTAATTAAATTTCCCAACTTTCTTGAAGTATGTTTGACAGGTAAATATTGTATATATTTAAGGTGTTAAAGATAATGATGTTATACGTACACATTGTGCAATAATTGCCACCATTAGCTCTGAACTCATATTCGCTGCATGAGGGATCTAATTTCTGACCAGGAATCAAACCCAGGCCCCCAGCTTTGGGAGCTCAGAGTCTTAGCCACTGAAGCACCACAGAAGTTCCCACAATTACACCAATTAACATTTTTATCTCTATACAGTTACTCTTTTATTGTGACTGTTGTGAGAACACAAATCTATTCACGTAGCTAATTCCAAGTATACAAAACATTATTATTAACAACAGTCATCATACTGTACTTTTGATCTCCAGAATTTATTTATCTTCTAACTGAAAATTTACCTTTGACCAACTTCTCCCTGTTTCCACCACAGTTCAACTCCTGGTTATTGACGTTCTAGAGTCTGTTTCTATGAGTTTGAATGTTTCTGATTTCACAAAAAAGTGAGATCATGCAATAATTTTTTCCTTTGGCTTATTTTATTTAGTGTAATAATGTGCTCCAGATTGATTTTATTTTATGGCTAATAAAATTCCATTATGTATGTATATATATATATATCATATTTCTTAATCCAGTCATCTCTTGAAGGTTGTTTACATATTTTGTCTTGTTCTTGTGAATAAGACTGTAATGAATGTTGGTGTGCAGATATATTTTTGAGATACTGGTTTAATTTCCTTTGGATCTATATCCAGAAGCGGGTATGGGGGATTACATGGTAGTTGTATTATTAATTTTTTGAGGAACCTTCTATGTTTTCTATAATTACATTACCAATTTACACTCAGACAATATGCAAAGGTTTTTTTTTTTTTCTCCATATCCTCACCAGTATTTGTTATCTTTTTTCTTTTTGATAGTAGACATCCTAACAAGTGTGAGATGGCATCTCATCATGGTTTTGTTTGCATTTCCCTGGTGAATAGTGGTACTGAGCAGTTCAATTCAAAGGAAAAAAGGAAATTTGAAGAGAAGATTGAGATATTTTGAATGGTTCAAGTGTGAATATTAATTTAATCTAGTAAGATTAACACAGAAAAATATGAAAACCTAGAGTTAAAAGGAAATAGAAAAGTCAAATTGCATGTTCTTTGGGTAAATATTTTATTTTTAAAGTATTTTAGAAATAGTAAAATAAAAATGTAGTCTGTTTATGCTTTCACTCTATCAACATTTTTATATAATTTGAAATATTTTATATGGTCATCTTTTAATATTTATAGGACATAAAAATTCATATTGCATGTTTTTAAATTTTCATTTTATGATGTTACATAAGCAATCATATACATATAAATATATTAACATTTAATGACTCTTTTTGAAACAGAATAAAATATAAAAAATATACATCCTCTGGAATCCTTGTATATTCCTCTCAAATTTTGGATTATTTTTATCCAAGAAGAAATATAAAACCTAAACCCACTAGATCTGGTGTATTACATTTACATTAGTCAAACCCAAGAAAACACATTTATTGAAAGTTTGAGGTGTGGAGGTAAAATAAGAACAAAATAATGTGAAGAAATAAAGGGCCCATGATGAACCCTTTAAAAAATAAAATGATAGTTTAAAAATTTATTATTTTTGAAAAGTCATATTAATGATTATATTTGTGAAAATTACTATTATCATGGATTCTTTTAACTTTATTTCTCAATAAAGTTTTCCCAAGGGAGTGTGTTACAGGGTCCCCAATAACAATTTTGTCCAGAAGTGTTCTAATTAACTGTGCCAGAGGCTGTGCTGTGCTGTCTAGTTAATGCTTTCTATCTGATTCTTTGCTGGCCATCATGTATCATTGTTCAGCAAATGACAGCAGTCAGGTTATTAAAGGTGTAGATATTGAATTAACAACAGTAGTAAACATTGTAGCTGTACTTCACATCTCAGCAGAACCAATGAAGTGGATGACACTGAATCCATGCTGATATGCTGGAATGACAGATGGGCATCATTTAACACAATACATCAGTGGGCAACCCACGTACCACAGCTGTCCTCCACTAAATGAATTAGATCAGGGTAATTAATCTAAGGCAGAAAGTATTACTAAAGTGGATCTTAAGCAGAATTAGAGAACAATGAAATATCCTGCTCAAAAATTGAAAGGGATTTGTGCTTTAACAGTTCAAGTGCTGACAAAAGGTTTTCCAGGAGTTATTTCATTTCTAAAAATAAAAATTATAAAAATCTTCCCTTTTCTTTGAGAAACAAACTCACCATTTGGAATTAAAATGAATGATGGCTATTACTTTACTCTCGTCCTAAAAATATATGCTGCTGAGAGATGAAGCTCAGCCTAGTTGTATGTATGGATAAATTTTTTAAATTAAAGCAAAATTCATTATCTTTCTTCATATATGTTTGCTCCAGATATAATGGTTTAAAGACTAGCATTTACACTGATAATAATTCACCTATTAAGCTCTCATTTTAGATAGATGTTATACAGAGAAATGAATGAATGGCTAGACAAATGATAGATTATAGAGTCTTTTTTCTTTTTGACTTCAATTTCCTGTCAGACTAAATAAAGATTATTTAGATTTGCAGTTAGTCTTGCAAAATATCAGGCATAGGTTCTTAACAATTTGGAGGAACTTCTTAAATATCTCATTCATTTCAAGAATCTTCTTAAGCTATAATAATTTAATATTATTGAGTCTTTTACTCATTTATAATAATTTTCATTTAAGGCCCAAATTCTTACAGTTTAATATAAAAATTCCTTCTTAAAATGGCTGTTTAAATTGTTTTGATAAGCTTAAAGTACAGATTTGTGAAGTATATCTTTAAAAAAATGTTCTGGATGTTATATTTTAAAATTTATAATAGATCTAACCCATGATTTGGGGTTAGAAACTATGTTTAAAATTATCAAATAAACAAATGCGTTTTCTCTGATGTTTAGCATTAAATCAATGTGTGCCTAACTGTACTTATCTTTTGTTAAAGATCTCAGAACTGAGACATTAATTTCTAACTCATGAATGCCTTATGGATTTAACTTCAAATATTTCACTGTACGAAGTTTTGAAATCTTCCTATGAAACATATTTGTGACAATTGGGGCCATTGATCAAGCAGCTTGTCATCTGCTCAATTGTTAAAGTTTTTACTTTCTTTCTCTTCTCTTCCTAGAGGTTCCTTTCTTGTACCTCTCATGGGAAGATGCGGAAAATCTACTGCTAATTATTGCAGTTAAATTTTTTAANTGTGACAATTGGGGCCATTGATCAAGCAGCTTGTCATCTGCTCAATTGTTAAAGTTTTTACTTTCTTTCTCTTCTCTTCCTAGAGGTTCCTTTCTTGTACCTCTCATGGGAAGATGCGGAAAATCTACTGCTAATTATTGCAGTTAAGTTTTTTAACACAGCAGGAGATATCCAAACGCAATCCTTTTTTAAAAGAATTTGCTCACTTCTTGTTAAGTTAGTGACTCTTAGTAGGAGGCCTGCAACAATCAGATCAAACTATTGTGTGTTTATTATTGTAGAAGCTTGGCAAGCTGCAGGTAGAAGAAGTTACTGCATGCACGGTATCTGATTTCTAAATTTCATTCTCTTGATCATCATCTGTGGACTAACTGCTGCTCACATTTAAGTGTTAGAATTGAAAATATGTTTGAAGAGCAGAAAAATATAAAAAACCTCTTCGAAGATATTTAATCTCTCTCTAAGTTCTCAAAATTAGAAAATGCCCACGTATGTTGAGTTATATAATCTTCAAAATCTTATATGTATTTTTAACTAAATGTGTAAATGATTAAATATGAAAAGAAAGGGACTATAATATTTAATTCAACTCTATTGAATAAGAACCATATTAACTTTAAGCCTGAAATATTTCTTTGTCTTGATTAAAAGATTCTATTTGTGTTATTTTTAGGATATTAAAAAGGCTCANTGTGTAAATGATTAAATATGAAAAGAAAGGGACTATAATATTTAATTCAACTCTATTGAATAAGAACCATATTAACTTTAAGCCTGAAATATTTCTTTGTCTTGATTAAAAGATTCTATTTGTGTTATTTTTAGGATATTAAAAAGGCTCAATTTTAGTGGGTTTGAACTTTTTTTCTGATTGAGCAACTGTCTGGAATATTATTATGAGTTCTTCATCTTGAATGGTCGCTCACTGAGCAGGAACCATTCAAAGACCAATTTTAGTTGTTGCATAACTAATGATATTTTGCATTATATTCAGAAGCTCTTTATCTGCTAACATCTTCTGTGTTTCCATATAGTTTAAACCCTATACTCTGATATATGAGCAATAATAAAATACTGCTATAAACTAATTTTATTTCTGTAACCCGTGATATGACATTACAGAGTGATAGCCATATCATATTGTCCTTTGCATACAAAGCTGACATTACTGAGTCACCAATATTACAAGGTATATTTTTAGTCAAACTAACATCTTAACTTTTCTACTTAGGAGCTTCTATTTTTTAACTTGAGAATATTATTTTAAGTATCTGAACTTGAGTTTTCTTATTTTTAAAATGAGAAGAATAACCTTGCATTTTGTTGGGACTCAACAGAAAGAGAACAGATTTCCATATTTAATATTTTAATTGTTTATATCAGTCTGGCAAATATTTTACACTACTTAGTGTACAGAACTGGTGTAAAGTATTTAATAAATGGTTTTAACACAGAAAAACACACACATGTATTTATAAGACCAGAGTTTATTTGTGCAAAGCTGCTTTTTGGGTGAAAATTGAAGCCTTCTTAAAAGATAGTCTTGGGCACTGACTAGATGAAAGCTATAAACCAAAAACTCAAATCTGCTTCGAAAAAATTCCTACCTATTGCCATATTATTCCAAGGACCAATGGTTAGATTTTACATTCCAAAAGTACTGATATATGTTTTCTTTATGAATAACAGTCATTAAAATGAAGCTCAAGCATAAAGATTTATGAATGGAGTCTCATCATGATATGGTTTTCTATAGAATAGTGTTCATGATTCAGCAGTTGAACTTCAAGTTACCAAGGTATGGAAAAGACTGCAATACAGGAGACCCAGATTCAATCCCTGGGTCAGGAAGATCCCCCAGAGAAGGGAATGGCAACCCATTCCATTATTCTTGCCTGGAGAATCCTATGGACAGAGGAACCTGGCAGGCTACAGTCCATGGGATTGCAGAGTCGGACACGACTTGAGACTAACACGCAAAGTCTGATTGGGAGGATTACAGAGAAGGTACCTAGTTTTAATAAATATATGATACACAGAATTATTAAATATATTTATGAATGAAGTTATAGGATATTAGCTCCATGTGGAAGCCTTAGAAATAGATTAAGTTATTCAGAGAAAGAATTACAGAACATAGAGAAATAAGGAGAAAATTTTGAATCTGCAGTGTTAGATTAGTGAGGATGAAAATAATTGTGAGTGTATGTGTGCACATACATATAGGTGTGCTTTGGTTGGGAGGATGAGTAAAAACTGGAGTCATGAAGAGCAGAAATAATTGGCCTTTTGGGATTGTTGAAGTAGAAAATAATATTGATAAAGCCCTTAAACATTCAATTTAGAGATGAAAATTTCAGAAAGCAACATAGAAGATTAAGAGACAACTGAATCTAAGAATCTGAAGGGACGTTACTGAGATTAGAAGCTATTGGAGGAAATAATGGGATAGGGAGTTCAGCGGAGTGACCAGGACACACGAAAGACTCCCTCCAGGGAGATATGAGAGTGGGATGGAGTACAGGACAGATGGTTCCAGATGTATGATGGGTCGAGAATGATTTTCTGATGTTGCAAAGCTGCAAAAGTCATATGGATTCAGTAGAAACTATACTTCATCTTTGAATTTTGATCTTTTCCCCAGGCTAGTGATATATGATACCATACTCTCTTTGTAATGTGTGGCAATGGCAGTGAGCTGCAACTCACAGTAAGCCATGCAATCATGAGAATAAACAACCAAACAGCTGATACATTTACAATCATTCTATACCCACACAACCATTCTGCTTTTCACTTTTGTATGCTATTCAATAAATTACATAAAATATTTAACACTGTACTATCATATAGCCTTTGTATTAGGTAATTATGCTCAACTGTAGGCTAATACAAGTGTTCTGAGCACATTGAAGATAGGATAGCTAAGCTATGCTGTTCCCTAGGTTAGGTGTATTAAATTCATTTCAACTTATGATATTGATGTTTACAACTTATGATGGGCTTATCAGGTTGTCACTCTATCATATCTTGAAGAAGTTTTGTGCAATAAACTTAATTTACTGAGGAAAGTAAGACAATGACCTATATATTTTCCAGCAATTTTAATGATGAAATGGAGGCTGTAGAAAAAATGGTTTATCAAAACTAGGATATGTGTTACTCCAATAAACCCGAAATAAAGCTTAGAAGGAGACTTGTGCAATTTTAAGGCTAGAAGAGCTATTCCAGTTGTTAATAGATTTCATCCAAGCTAATTTTTTAATGTTTAAGAAATTTCAATCACTCACTGATTCCAATGAATGTGCTTTCAGCTCTAGTTGAACTAGTGAATATTAATTATTGCTAGTCTATTATGTAATAGACATACTTGAATGCCAAAAAACTGCATTTACATTTTAGCTTTACTATTTCCAGTTTTACTATATTTACTACATGCCATTTCTGTATCCATAAAGTACCCATTTTATCACACTTGTTCTGTTTCCTCATTGTCAAATGTATTTGATTTATGTCATTACTTTATAAAAAATAAATGTTTATATATATAATACCTCTAGCATAAAGCTTAGCACATATTGGATGCACTATAAAAGTTAATTCTTTTTTCTTTTGTTCTAAGTGGCAGTGAAAATGCAAATGCTCTTTAATCCTTAATAGCACAGTTCCAAATAGAAACTGAGCTTTGAATGCTATTGGTGCTGATATTGTGATCTTTGATTATCAGAAATGTGGTCTTTATAATCATTAAAGAAATTTACAGGCAATTCTAATTTCCAATATATATGACTTTTAACTGTTATAATGAAACATTGGTCCTATTGGGAACCCTCCAGTTTGACTTCTGACCTACTCATTTTGATTATTTTGATTGGATCGCCTCAGAATAGATACTATCTGATTGCTCATTGCTGGATTAAGGTTCAGTCACTTAGGTAAAGCTCATTAAATCTTTTTCAATAAAAAGGCATTATGTCCCTATCCAACAATCATGGTAAAAAGTTTATCTTCTATTTCTGTTGTAGCTCTATCTAGAAAAAAACAAAGTGTTTTAAATCTGTTGTATGGTATTATTTTATACACATATCTTAATGGAAAAAAATCAGTTCTGATGCTTTCATTCTTGAATGACTGTTAATGAAAATTAATTGAGAATGTACTGGTCACCCTTGCATGCTTGACAGGCCTTGACTTTGACTGTACCCCAATGTACATTTTAACTGTAACCATAATGTTAACAAACTTACTATCTTAAATTAGGTAGACTTCTACATAGTACATGCTGTGTACAAAAATTTTTCCAATTAAAATAAATAAATTTAAATTAAAAAAAATAAAAAAATTTTAAAATTAAAAAAAAAGATTTTTTTACACTCTGAAAGAGAACATTGATAGAAAATTAGTATAATTGATGAGTCATGAACACACAAAGATCTATCATGTAAGTATTTAATTCTTTTCTTCTAAGGTAACCTAAAGGCACTATAATTTTACAGAGAGATTAACTTGTTTGAGAACAGAGCTATTAATCTCTCCCAGAACAGGCTGCTGAATCATTCTCATCATTCTGTCAATGTCATTCTACAACCGAGTTTCAGACAATTTTTGCAAGAATAAGATGTATAGGTATTCAAAAATTATAATATTCTTAGTTGAGTGTTCCTAATTATGTCTTCAGTTTATATTTCCTTAAGGCTTTTATGTTACAATAATCCCCTCTTCAGTTTCTTCCTTTTTTATTGTATCACACTGGGCTAGTGCTAGAAAGATGGCATTATTTGGTTGATAGTTTCTACTTACTTTTCATAATGAGATGCTTCACTGAAATGTGTTAAAGAAATTAGAGATCAAAGTAAAAGTGAAATTCGCTCAGTCATGTCTGACTCTTTGCAACCCATGGACTATACAGTCCATGGAATTCTCCAGGCCAGATTACTGGAGTGGGTAGCCTTTCCCTTCTTTAGGGGATCTTCCCAACCCAGGGACCGAACTCAGGTCTCCCTCATTGCAGGTGGATTCTTTACCAGCTGAGCCACAAGGGAAGCCCTAGTGATCAAAAAGTAGACAAAAATATGTTTATATAATCNATTTTTTTACACTCTGAAAGAGAACATTGATAGAAAATTAGTATAATTGATGAGTCATGAACACACAAAGATCTATCATGTAAGTATTTAATTCTTTTCTTCTAAGGTAACCTAAAGGCACTATAATTTTACAGAGAGATTAACTTGTTTGAGAACAGAGCTATTAATCTCTCCCAGAACAGGCTGCTGAATCATTCTCATCATTCTGTCAATGTCATTCTACAACCGAGTTTCAGACAATTTTTGCAAGAATAAGATGTATAGGTATTCAAAAATTATAATATTCTTAGTTGAGTGTTCCTAATTATGTCTTCAGTTTATATTTCCTTAAGGCTTTTATGTTACAATAATCCCCTCTTCAGTTTCTTCCTTTTTTATTGTATCACACTGGGCTAGTGCTAGAAAGATGGCATTATTTGGTTGATAGTTTCTACTTACTTTGCATAATGGGATGGTTCATTGAAATGTGTTAAAGAAATTAGAGATCAAAGTAAAAGTGAAATTCGCTCAGTCATGTCTGACTCTTTGCAACCCATGGACTATACAGTCCATGGAATTCTCCAGGCCAGATTACTGGAGTGGGTAGCCTTTCCCTTCTTTAGGGGATCTTCCCAACCCAGGGACCGAACTCAGGTCTCCCTCATTGCAGGTGGATTCTTTACCAGCTGAGCCACAAGGGAAGCCCTAGTGATCAAAAAGTAGACAAAAATATGTTTATATAATCTTTGTTCTGAACTATAAACAGTTACTTGAATAGATTAATATTTTTTCTCTGGAACCCAATGCAAATCCAAGTTCTAAAAGAGGAAAGGAATGCTGATTATTTTACCAGGCCATGTGGACTATCCATGTGAACTCCTTGGAAGAAAAGCTATGTCCAAATAGACAGTATATTAAAAAGCAGAGACATTGCTTTGCTGATAAAGGTCCTTCTAGTCAAAGCTATGAATTTTTTCAGTAGCCATGTATGGATGTGAGAGTTGGACTGTAAAGGAAGCTGAGCACCAAAGAACTGATGGTGCTCTCCTTGGAAGAAAAGCTATGTCCAAATAGACAGTATATTAAAAAGCAGAGACATTGCTTTGCTGATAAAGGTCCTTCTAGTCAAAGCTATGAATTTTTTCAGTAGCCATGTATGGATGTGAGAGTTGGACTGTAAAGGAAGCTGAGCACCAAAGGACTGATGCTTTTGAACTGTGGTGTTGGAGAAGACTCTTGAGAGTCCCTTGGACTGCAAGGAGATTCAATCAATCCCTTCTAAAGGAGATCTGTCCTGAATATTCATTGGAAGGACTGATGTTGAAGTGGAAACTCCGATACTTTGGCCACCTGATACAAAGAACAGACTCATTGGGAAAGACCCTGATGCTGGGAAAGATTGAAGGCAGGAGGAGACAGGGATGATAGTGGATGAGATGGTTGGATGGCATCACTGACTCAATGACATGAGTTTGAGCAAACTCCAGGAGTTGGACAGGGAAGCCTGGTGTGCTGCAGTCCATAGGCTGGCAAAGAATCAGACACCACTGATTCTGAACTGAGCAACTGCACTGACTGACTGATGTGGACTATAGATACTTCCACATGAACATGCTTCTGAGTGGCTTCTCATTTCTGTTCCTATTTTTTGTTTTACCATTTTTATTTTATGGAGAATAATATGTTTCAAGATTTTGGGGCTTTCCAGGTGGCACTAGTGGTAAAGAACCCACCTGCCAATGCTGGAGACACAAGAGATTTGGGTTTGATCCCTGGGTTGGCGAGATCCACTGAAGGAGGGCATGGCCACTCACTCCAGTATTCTTGCCTGGAGAATCTCAGAAACAGAGGTGCCTGGGGGGCTACAGTCTATGGGGTCACAAAGAGTCAGACAAAGCTGAAGTGACTTAGCACACATGCAAGATTTTTAATAGAAAAGATATCTTTCCATTCAGAATGTTAAATTAACAATTATTCCAAATATATACGTCAATGTTACTCTCTCAATTCATCCTCCCCACTCCTTCCACAACTCTGTCCACAAGTTCATTCTCTATGTCTGTGCCTCTATTCCTGCCCTGCAAATAAGGTTCATCAATATAATTTTTCTCAATTCCGTATATATGTATTAACATACAATATTTGTTTTTTTGCTAACTTATTTCAATCCGTACGACAAGCTCTAGATTAATTTACATCAGTGCAACTGACTCAGTTTCATTCCTTTTTATGGCGAATGTTCCATTATACATCTGTATCACATCTTCTTTATTCATTCTCTGTCAATAGACATCTGGTTTGTTTGCACGTCTCGGCTATTGTAAATGGTGCTGCAATGAACGTTAGGGTACATGTGCCTTTCTGAATTATGGTTTTCTCATGGTTTATGACCCACAGGAGGATTTCTGGGTCATATGTAGTTCTATGTTTAGTGTCTTAGTTCAGTTCAGTCACTTAGTCATGTCTGACTCTTTGCAACCCCATAAACCTCAGCATGCCAGGCCTCCCTGTCTATCACCAACTCCTGGAGTTTGCCCAAACTTATGTCCATCGAGTCGGTGATGCCATCCAACCATCTCATCCTCTGTCGTCCCCTTCTCCTTCTGTCCTCAATCATTCTCAGCATCAGGGTCTTTTCAAATGAGTCAGCTCTTCGCATCAGGTGGTCAAATTATTGGAGTTACAGCTTCAACATCTGTCCTTCCAAAGAACACCCCGGACTGATCTCCTTTAGGATGGACTGGTTGGATCTCCTTGCAGTCCAAGGGACTCTCAAGAGTCTTCTCCAACACCACAGTTCAAAAGCATCAGTTCTTCTCAGCATCAGGGTCTTTTCAAATGAGTCAGCTCTTCGCATCAGGTGGTCAAATTATTGGAGTTACAGCTTCAACATCTGTCCTTCCAAAGAACACCCCGGACTGATCTCCTTTAGGATGGACTGGTTGGATCTCCTTGCAGTCCAAGGGACTCTCAAGAGTCTTCTCCAACACCACAGTTCAAAAGCATCAGTTCTTCGGTGCTCAGCTTTCTTCACAGTCCAACTCTTACATCCATACATGACCACTGGAAAAACCATAGCCTTGACTAGTCGGACCTTTGTTGACAAAGTTATGTCTCTGCTTTTTAATATGCTGTCTAGGTTGGTCATAACTTTCCATCCAAGGAATAAGCATTTTTTAATTTCATGGTTGCAATCACCATCTGCAGAGATTTTGGAGACCCTCAAAATAAAGTCTGACACTGTTTCCACTGTTTCCCCATCTATCTGCCATGAAGTGATGGGACTGGATGCCATGATATTAGTTTTCTGAATGTTGAGCTTTAAGCCAACATTTTCACTCTCCTCTTTCGCTTTTATCAAGAGGCTCTTTAGTTCTTCTTCACTTTCTGCCATAAGGGTGGTGTCATCTGCATATCAGAAGTTGTTGATATTTCTCCCAGCAATATTAGTGTCTTAAGGAACCTCCAGACTGTTGTCCACAGTGACTGTATCAATTTATAGTCCCACCAACAGTGTAAGAGGGTTCTGTTTTCTCCACACTTTTTCCAGCATTTACTGTTTGTAAATTTTTTTTTAAATGATGGCCATTCTGGCTGGTGTGAGATGATATCTCACTGTAGTTTTGATTTGCATTTCTCTAATAATTAATGCTATTGAGCATCTTTTCATGTGCTTCTTGGCCATCTGTATGTCTTCTTTGGAATGATGTCTATTTAGGTCTTCTGTCAAGTTTTTGATGGATAGTTTGTTCTTTTTAAATAGAGCTCCATGAGCTGTTTGTATACTTTGGAGAGTACTCCTTTCTCAGTTGCTTCATTTGCAAATATTCTCTCCCATTTTGAGGGCTATCTTTTCATCTTGTTGGTTTTCTGTTTTGTAAAAGCTTTTAAGTTTAATTAGATCAAAATTTTTAATTTTTATTTTTATTTTCATTGTTTTAGAAGGTGGGTCAAAGAAGATCATGCTGTTTATGTCAAAGAGTAGTTTTCCTCTGAGAGTTTTATTGTGTCCAGCCTTACATTTAGGTCTTTAATTCATTTTGAATTATTTTTGTGTATGGTGTTAAGTGGTGTTCTAATTTCATTCTTTTATATGTAACTTTCCAGATTTCCCAGCACGATTTATTTAAGAGGCTGTCTTTTGTATAGTCTTGCCTTTCTTGTCATTGATTATGTGACCATAGGAGCAAAGGTTTATCTCTGGGCTTTTTCCATCTTGTTCAGTTGATCTGAACTTCTGTTTTTGTGCCAGTGCCATACTGTTTTGATTACATACTCTTTTGTTTTGCATTTACCACTGCAATGAAAAGAATAAAATACCTAGGAAAAACTTATGAAAGGACTTGTACTCAGAAAAACTAGAAAATACTGGTGAAAGAAATCAAAGAGGACATAAACAGATGGAGAAATATACCGTGTTCTTGGATTGGAAGAATCAATATAATGAACATGAATATGTTATCCAAAGCCATCTACAGATTCAGTGCAATTCCAAGCAAACCAACAATGACATTCTGCACAGAATTCGAGCAAAATTTTTTACAATTTGTATGCAAAACAAGCAAACAAACAAACAAACCCTGAATGGCCAAAGTAATCTTGAGAATGAAAAACAGAGCAAGAACTAGGCTTCTGTTTGTTTTTTACAGACATTTTATATTTTAGAAGAGATCTATATTTATATAAAAAGTGAAGATCATATAGAGAATTCCAGTATCTCCCTTACCCAGTATCTTTGTTATTAATATCTACATGAGGATATTCTATTTGTCACAAATAATGAGTCTATTTGATCCATTGTTATTAACTAAAAACCATACTTTATTCATATATCTTTAATTTTACTTACTGTTTTTTTATGTTCCAAGATCCCTTTCAGAGTACAATATCACTTCGGTTTCATGTCTCCTTAGGCTTCCCTAGGCTTCTGCAATTTTCTCACACTTTCCTTGCTATGAATTTAATAGCTTGAGGAGAACAAATCAGATATTTTGGAGAATGCCCTTCACCTGAGATTTGTTTAATGTTTTCTTCATAAGTAAACAAAAATTACTGGCTTTTGAGAGAAAATTCATAAAAGCAAAATGCCATTCTCAATATATTGTATGAAGGGTATGGAGTCTCAACATTATTTATCTCTGTTGATTTAATTTTAATCTTGTGGCTGTCAGGCTTCACTACAGTAAAGTTATTCTTTACCCTTCCTTCCATAAATTAATCTTTGGAAAGAAAGGACTATGCATATCAGATATATAAGGAGTGAAGAGTTATGCTTCACCTTCTACAGGGTGGCATATCTACATGAATTGGATTTTTTTCTGTATGGTGATGTGTCTATTGTTTCTCTACTTATTTATTGTAGTCATTATTTTAATCAGTATATACTCATGTGTATTTATTTTATAGCTTGGGTTGTAAACTGCTATATATATTTTTTGTTCAAGTTAGTTCAGCTTTGACCTTTCGGAATTCTTTCAGTTGACTCCTGGGTTCCTTTGACATACATTCTTTTTTTTTTTTTNTTGTCAGGCTTCACTACAGTAAAGTTATTCTTTACCCTTCCTTCCATAAATTAATCTTTGGAAAGAAAGGACTATGCATACCAGATATATAAGGAGTGAAGAGTTATGCTTCACCTTCTACAGGGTGGCATATCTACATGAATTGGATTTTTTTCTGTATGGTGATGTGTCTATTGTTTCTCTACTTATTTATTGTAGTCATTATTTTAATCAGTATATACTCATGTGTATTTATTTTATAGCTTGGGTTGTAAACTGCTATATATATTTTTTGTTCAAGTTAGTTCAGCTTTGACCTTTCGGAATTCTTTCAGTTGACTCCTGGGTTCCTTTGACATACATTCTTTTTTTTTTTTTTTTTTAGTGGTTCTTTATTTTCTGACATTAAAACATAGCCTGGATTCATAGAATTAGTCATTTCTTCAAGGAGATTTGGTTTCTGTTATTAGAGATTTTAATTATAAACTAAAGTCTAAACACTAGGTATGCTCATTGCTCTTGGAGTGTCATTGTTTCTAGGCTCTCTAGGCTGACAAAGAAAGCAAATATATGTGTATATGCTAACTAGTGTGTATATGCATATCTTGAGGTATTTATGTTGTGTGTATTAGCTAGATAGATAGTTATTCATATCATATATGTTTTACATATAATATGTATTATTTATTTTAAGTTAAACATGAGTTTGTACTGATATCTCCAAATTTAGTCTACCACCATGTGAATCACTCTAGCTTTCTCTCTTTGTATGTAACCTCCCTTTCCAACGATGAAACAGTCTCTCACCATCAATCATCTATTCTATCCATTGATCAAATATAGTATGCATGCATATTTTTTCAGAGTTGTTAACCATACTTCTATTGGAAATGATTTGATCATCCAGAGCACACCTCAAATTTTCCATGAGGAAAAGCTGTTTTGTTCATTGATGTATTTTCAATGTATAACCTATAGCCTGGAACATTGAGAGGACTCCAGAAATACTTGTGAGTAAGTAAAGATAAGATATGATTATGACTCAGACCAGAATCATAGCTGCCATAATGTTAACTTGAGGAATTTAGAACCATTATGTAGTAAATCAGAAAGTTTTAGCTATATTATGCTAGGGATTAATAAAAAATAAATAACATAAAGATGGTTTTTAGAAGAAATTGTGTGGTAGTAGAATGATGACAAAATTATTTTTTTACTTGTGAGTAAATAAAGATAAGATACGATTATGACTCAGACCAGAATCATAGCTGCCATAATGTTAACTTGAGGAATTTAGAACCATTATGTAGTAAATCAGAAAGTTTTAGCTATATTATGCTAGGGATTAATAAAAAATAAATAACATAAAGATGGTTTTTAGAAGAAATTGTGTGGTAGTAGAATGATGACAAAATTATTTTTTTGTTTTTATTACATTTTTTCCTTTATTAACATTTCCTTTTGATTCTTTCCTATGTTTTAAGTCTCCCTTTTTCCCGACAGCCCAACCTCTGGTAACTATCATTCTAGTCTCTGTTACTATGGGTTAGACTTGAATCTTTCTTATAAATTCAGTCTTTGTGCTTAAATTATCTGTCTGATCTTAGTTATTCTCTGCTTTTTCCATTGTAGCCCTTAACATATCAATCATAGTTATTTTTTAATTACTTGTGTGATAGTTTCAACATCTGCATCATACTTGAGTCTGGTTCTTATGCTCAATTCTTCTCTTCAAACTGTGAATTTTTTTTAATACATCTTGTAATTTTTTTTGTTGAAAGCTTAACTTGTATAATAGAAACTGAGGTACATAGGGCTTTATTGTGAGAATTTCTGTTAATCTGGCTATTGACTGTGCTTTAAAAAATACTTTCTGCTACTATAGGTGCCAGAGGTTTCATGTTTCTTGAGTAAACCTTGATTTTGTCCTCCCCTATTTACTTTGGCCCTCCCTGAATATTCCTCCTCGGAGAGAGTCTGCATTTTGCAATTCTTTGAGGTGTTCCCACTGTTGAAACACTGGCTCTCTGGTGCTGGGATGATAAGGTGTATGTATATATTGGGGGTGGGTATCATTCTATAATCTCTCAATTAAATCTCATGTGCTTGTCTCGTGACCTTTTAGTACAGTTCTCCCCTACCCCTGAGTGAAATAAGGGAACTATAGGAGGATGGAGTGAAAGTATTATCCATACCTCTGAAACAAAATTTTCATGATTTTGCACTGGAGAATATATCTTTGTTATGCAGAATGCTTTAGGTGTCTTTCACAGTGATTACCTTATCTCTCCTCCTGCCAGAGACACTATGAAATCTTTCTTGGAGAATGTGCTTTTCAGAATATTCGAATCACATATAAGAGGGTGAAGCAAAATATAACCTTTTTCTGAAGATCAAAAGAACTATTGAAACTTGGATTTATTCTCTGACATTTAAGAGTGGTAAACAGAAACTTTGCTAAATTATAATGAGTGCTTTCAAGTTAAAATATACTGATGGGTTAGTATCATGATCCACTGAGGAAGCATCTTATGTGGCAAAATTCTCCATTCATCAGTATTATCTTACATTCCTTTATCCTTTCACTTTTTCTTCCTTGAAGTTTATGCTTTTATCAAAACAGGAATATCACATTCCTTTTCAAATAGACATTTTTATAAACTTTTTTTAATAGAAGGTGAAAATGAAGCTTATAATAACTGTCATGTTCTTTTTTAATTTTGGGAAGAATATTATGTAAATTGTGAACTATGCCAGTATATAAATTATTGTCAAATCAATTTGAGAATTTTTAAAGGTAATAAATAAGTATGCTAGCTCACAAGTTTCTAAGAACACAGAGAATGATACCACAGCAGAAAAACTGTTTATTAAAATTGGTAGGATACAGATAAAGCAGCACTCAGAGGGAAATTTATAGCTATAAATGCTTATGTTAATAAGGAAATAGTTTAAAATCAATATCCAAAGTTTCCACCTAAAGTCAGCAGAAAACGAGGCACAGAGTATGTAGAAAAAAAGAAATAATAAAAGTCAGACTGAAGATCAATGACCTAAAAAGCAGAAAAATAAACTAAAAGTTAGTTCTTTGTAAAGATAAAAAGTAATAAACTTTTAGTTAAATTGATTATAAGAAAAATAAATATTGATGTCTTAATTTTGGAATTAGGAACAAAACAAGGAACATCACTAATTGCCTAAATAATTTTAAATAACTAGGAGGGAACATTATGAGTAATTTCATGTCACTATATTAGATAAATACACAATTCCCACAAATATATAACTTGGCCCAGGAAGAAAAAAAAATCTTAATTTACCAATGATAGGTAGAGCCATTAAATTAATACTTTAAAATATTTCTATAAAGAAAAACCTAAGCTTAAATAACTTTATTGGAGAATTTGTCAAGCATTTAAAAAGAAAAAAGAAAAGGGAAGAGTATACTAACTGCATCACATAGAGCAAATCAACTTAGTTCACATACTCACAATCTGTCTACACAAATATTCAACTGCAATTTTATTAAAACCATAAACTCAAGACATTTTGCTTATCAAATTAGAAAACTTCACAAATTACTAATAAGATTTTTGGGTTCTAAAATAAAAAGAATAGACACAGCAAAGGTCCTGCTTGCTGCAAAATTATATATCTTTACTAACAAAATTTTATTGTACTTCCATTTCTCAGGAAATAAGAAAATCATCTAAAATGTCTTTTTACATCCTCAATGCCACAAAAATGTGTAAAACTGTATGTAAAATTCAATGTGTAAATGTCTAATTTCAGGAAGAATTTTAACACTAACATAAGTAACAAAATAAGATAAATAGCAAAGGAAAAAGTAAAGTTACAAAGCTTCCATAAATTTCCACTTATTTAGAAAATTTAAAAGCCAAACTTATGAATAACTCCAGGATCAAAGAAGAATTTTTAATAGAAGTAAACAATTCACTAGACTTGAATGACAATTTATATAATACATGTAAAACTTCTGAAATGTAAATAGAGTAAGTATAATTTAATGCTTATATTATAAAATCATTTGATGCTGATTTGTGAGCTGTGTTCCATTTATGATGTTATCAAAAAATAAAACAGAATAAACCCAACTAAGACAGATTTAAAGATATAGTAAGATAAAAACAGCACTTAATAAAAGAGTAGACAAAAGTAATATAGAGAAATATACAAAGGAGACAAATCTTTGTTGAAACTGAAGAAGAAAATGAGAGAAAGCATGAATACATTAGGAATTTGAAAAGAGATACACATTCAGATTCTGTTTACACTCAAAATGCCATCAGAATACTATCATAATTTTATGAGGATAAACTTAAAAACCTTACACAAAACAAGTCAAAATACTATGTAGTTTTCTGTTTGACTCTTGAATGTATACTCTTCATAACATTGTAATTGTGTCATATCATTTGGATATAATTTCTTTCAGATCTTTAACTTCANGTGTAACATAAATCTCTTGTGTGATTTTTACTGATATCAAAGTTCTTATGTCTTCTATACAATGGGACTTCTAGGAAGAACTAAGACAGAGTTTAAATTTAATTTTTAGTATATATGACATAAATATACAGTGCAATCTTGCTGGCAAATTATATTTTAGGAGTGCTTACCTGCATTTCTCTTCCCACTCCACATCAATTAAGTAACTCCCAGAGTATGGAAAAATCAACCTAATTCCAACCAGATGCGTTGTTCCTAAAGAGCAGCATGGTGGCAGCTGTTAGGTTGGTTTGTCTTGTCACACTTCCATGTGATCTACTTGCAAAGAGAAATGAGTACAAATGGATTTAGACAGCTCTATTACTTACAGTAACAGTAATCATTGGTATCATTTCCCTGATCCCTAATTCCCATAGAGTAACAAGATAAGGCTCAGGTATTGTCTGCACATGCTATAGATGCATATGAAAAAGAGAAATCCTGAAATTAGGAAACCTTGATACCACATTGGAGATGCTGGCAAACCTGTTTTTCCTCCCCTTAGAGAGAAGCATTATATTTGATATCTTTGAATGCAATCAAATATCTCCAGAAAGGGCAGAGAGTCATCTTCACCTTTACTACCCTAAAGGACCTCATGGAACAGGAGATCTCCCAGTTTATAATCATGGAATATAAATAAATTTGATCCAAGGTCTTTGTCTCTACCTTTTTAGAAACACCTTAGTAAACAATTCTTGATAAGCTAATCCTGGAGCATTTACTTATCTTCTTGCTCTTGCTTAATCTCCCAATTTGAGATAGGTTTTTTATGGATTTTTTTCTTCCAATACCAGCCATTTCACTTACTCTTTTCTAGTTCTCACCTCATTCCCACTCTAACCCCCAATTCAAGGGTGATTGTTCTCACCTATGAAATCTCTGAACGTAATTCACATAGCACTTATTCACATCTCCATTATTTATAATTATAGGCATGCACAAGGCACTCTTCATTGACTACAGACTGCTGAGGTTTTTGTGTACTATTTTCAGACATTGGTGATATACAGATACATATGAAGTTAAAGATCTGAAAGAAATTATATCCAAATGATATGACACAATTACAATGTTATGAAGAGTATACATTCAAGAGTCAAACAGAAAACTACATAGTATTTTGACTTGTTTTGTGTAAGGTTTTTAAGTTTATCCTCATAAAATTATGATAGTATTCTGATGGCATTTTGAGTGTAAACAGAATCTGAATGTGTATCTCTTTTCAAATTCCTAATGTATTCATGCTTTCTCTCATTTTCTTCTTCAGTTTCAACAAAGATTTGTCTCCTTTGTATATTTCTCTATATTACTTTTGTCTACTCTTTTATTAAGTGCTGTTTTTATCTTACTATATCTTTAAATCTGTCTTAGTTGGGTTTATTCTGTTTTATTTTTTGATAACATCATAAATGGAACACAGCTCACAAATCAGCATCAAATGATTTTATAATATAAGCATTAAATTATACTTACTCTATTTACATTTCAGAAGTTTTACATGTATTATATAAATTGTCATTCAAGTCTAGTGAATTGTTTACTTCTATTAAAAATTCTTCTTTGATCCTGGAGTTATTCATAAGTTTGGCTTTTAAATTTTCTAAATAAGTGGAAATTTATGGAAGCTTTGTAACTTTACTTTTTCCTTTGCTATTTATCTTATTTTGTTACTTATGTTAGTGTTAAAATTCTTCCTGAAATTAGACATTTACACATTGAATTTTACATACAGTTTTACACATTTTTGTGGCATTGAGGATGTAAAAAGACATTTTAGATGATTTTCTTATTTCCTGAGAAATGGAAGTACAATAAAATTTTGTTAGTAAAGATATATAATTTTGCAGCAAGCAGGACCTTTGCTGTGTCTATTCTTTTTATTTTAGAACCCAAAAATCTTATTAGTAATTTGTGAAGTTTTCTAATTTGATAAGCAAAATGTCTTGAGTTTATGGTTTTAATAAAATTGCAGTTGAATATTTGTGTAGACAGATTGTGAGTATGTGAACTAAGTTGATTTGCTCTATGTGATGCAGTTAGTATACTCTTCCCTTTTCTTTTTTCTTTTTAAATGCTTGACAAATTCTCCAATAAAGTTATTTAAGCTTAGGTTTTTCTTTATAGAAATATTTTAAAGTATTAATTGAATGGCTCTACCTATCATTGGTAAATTAAGATTTTTTTTTCTTCCTGGGCCAAGTTATATATTTGTGGGAATTGTGTATTTATCTAATATAGTGACATGAAATTACTCATAATGTTCCCTCCTAGTTATTTAAAATTATTTAGGCAATTAGTGATGTTCCTTGTTTTGTTCCTAATTCCAAAATTAAGACATCAATATTTATTTTTCTTATAATCAATTTAACTAAAAGTTTATTACTTTTTATCTTTACAAAGAACTTTTAGTTTATTTTTCTGCTTTTTAGGTCATTGATCTTCAGTCTGACTTTTATTATTTCTTTTTTTCTACATACTCTGTGCCTCGTTTTCTGCTGACTTTAGGTGGAAACTTTGGATATTGATTTTAAACTATTTCCTTATTAACATAAGCATTTAAAGCTATAAATTTCCCTCTGAGTGCTGCTTTATCTGTATCCTACCAATTTTAATAACTATCATTCTAGTCTCTGTTACTATGGGTTAGACTTGAATCTTTCTTATAAATTCAGTCTCTGTGCTTAAATTATCTGTCTGATCTTAGTTATTCTCTGCTTTTTCCATTATAGCCCTTAACATATCAATCATAGTTATTTTTAAATTACTTGTGTGATAGTTTCAACATCTGCATCATACTTGAGTCTGGTTCTTATGCTCAATTCGTCTCTTCAAACTGTGAATTTTTTTTAATACATCTTGTAATTTTTTTGTTGAAAGCTTAACTTGTATAATAGAAACTGAGGTACATAGGGCTTTATTGTGAGAATTTCTGTTAATCTGGCTATTGACTGTGCTTTAAAAAATATTTTCTGCTACTATAGGTGCCAGAGGTTTCATGTTTCTTGAGTAAACCTTGATTTTGTCCTCCCCTATTTACTTTGGCCCTCCCTGAATATTCCTCCTCGGAGAGAGTCTGCATTTTGCAATTCTTTGAGGTGTTCCCACTGTTGAAACACTGGCTCTCTGGTGCTGGGATGTCAAATCAATTTGAGAATTTTTAAAGGTAATGAATAAGTATGCTAGCTCACAAGTTTCTAAGAACACAGAGAATGATACCACAGCAGAAAAACTGTTTAAAACCTCAGCAGTCTGTAGTCAATGAAGAGTGCCTTGTGCATGCCTATAATTATAAATAATGGAGATGTGAATAAGTGCTATGTGAATTACGTTCAGAGATTTCATAGGTGAGAACAATCACCCTTGAATTGGGGGTTAGAGTGGGAATGAGGTGAGAACTAGAAAAGAGTAAGTGAAATAGCTGGTATTGGAAGAAAAAAATCCATAAAAAACCTGTCTCAAATTGGGAGATTAAGCAAGAGCAAGAAGATAAGTAAATGCTCCAGGATTAGCTTATCAAGAATTGTTTACTAAGGTGTTTCTAAAAAGGTAGAGACAAAGACCTTGGATCAAATTTATTTATATTCCATGATTATAAACTGGGACATCTCCTGTTCCATGAGGTCCTTTAGGGTAGTAAAGGTGAAGATGACTCTCTGCCCTTTCGGGAGATATTTGATTGCATTCAAAGATATCAGATATAATGCTTCTCTCTAAGGGGAGGAAAAACAGGTTTGCCAGCATCTCCAATGTGGTATCAAGGTTTCCTAATTTCAGGATTTCTCTTTTTCATATGCATCTATAGCATGTGCAGACAATACCTGAGCCTTATCTTGTTACTCTATGGGAATTAGGGATCAGGGAAATGATACCAATGATTACTGTTACTGTAAGTAATAGAGCTGTCTAAATCCATTTGTACTCATTTCTCTTTGCAAGTAGATCACATGGAAGTGTGACAAGACAAACCAACCTAACAGCTGCCACCATGCTGCTCTTTAGGAACAACGCATCTGGTTGGAATTAGGTTGATTTTTCCATACTCTGGGAGTTACTTAATTGATGTGGAGTGGGAAGAGAAATGCAGGTAAGCACTCCTAAAATATAATTTGCCAGCAAGATTGCACTGTATATTTATGTCATATATACTAAAAATTAAATTTAAACTCTGTCTTAGTTCTTCCTAGAAGTCCCATTGTATAGAAGACATAAGAACTTTGATATCAGTAAAAATCACACAAGAGATTTATGTTACACATTAAAATTATGGCTTTCCTTACCTTCATTTTCCTACAGAGTGTCAACTTTAAAACTATTAAGCAAATTTTTACAAAGACATGGAATATAGGTGGATCAGTTTGGCTTTAAGGTTATGTAGATATTGTTGTCTTACAGTTTCAAAAGGATTTCTCTGATAGCTCAGTTGGTAAAGAATCCACCTGCAATGCAGGAGACCCTGGTTCAATCCCTGAGTTGAGAAGATCCTCTGGAGAAGGGAAAGGCTACCCACTCCAGTATTCTGGCCTGGGGAATTCCAAGGACTGTACAGTCCATGGGGTTGCAAAGAGTTAAAAAAATAACTGAGCTACTTTCACTTTCACTTTTCATAATTTCAAAATATCAGATAAAATTTTGATTGCTTATGACATCATTTTAGTCCATTTGTGAATGAGATTGAAATTTTTCATATCAAAATTTTCTCACAAATGTATCCAAAATCAGTAATCTGTAGATTACTATATACCTTATATGCACTTAAAATTTTAAAGCCTATAATAATGTGAACGTGGTTAAGTATAGTTCTCTTGTTTGATCAAATAATTATATTTCACACATTTTTATAGATTTTCAAGACATCCTTCATGTTTTATCTCTTAAAGATTTTCAAAAGTTTAGCTCTGCTTTTTGGGTAAAGGACGAGGAGAAAAAGTAAATTTCAAGAAAGGTACATCTGCAAAACAGGTTGTGAATTAAAATCTTCTTTTGATAAGATTTTAATTTTAACATTATGTAATCACTATACATAAAAAAGAGAATAAATGGCAGTTTAATAATAACTTAAAGACAGAGATTCAAATTAATAGCTGCTAGTGTGAAATCTGGGATTCTGGATGTTCTAATCTAACATAAGCATTCATTTTAAATAGCAATTATAAAATTTCAATGAAGCTTACTGCTAATCAGAATCATAAAACCCAATCCTTTCACCTGCCAAACACACACATTCACACAGAGGGCCACATCTTTAGAAGCTACTGCTACTGCAATGTTTTTCTAAATAGACACAAATGGTGAAAATAAAAATATATGAATATACTCTGAGCAGATGTTGTGGGCTTTATATTGTGCTGAAGTAGAAACCTAATGTGGTACATATTTAAAATAAGGCTTCAGTTTTGAGGTGGTTGTTAGAATAGTCGATCCAATCCTTGAATCAATAGTTCATAATATAATAAAGGATGGAACCTGAAAGTCTTAGATGTAGGCCCAGTGTTACTCTTCACAGTTTTTTATGTCATGTCTTATGATTTATGAATAGACTTATGAGATTGTCATGTCTTATGATTCTTTTGATTATGTCTTATCATTGGTTGAATTGTACAAACTCTATCATATGGGAGTTAAAAACTCAGTCATGTATTTATTCCTGCAACAAATTTAATGTCTACCCAGTATCAGAATCTGTTTATATGGGTGAGATTTCAGTAGTATAGGAAATGGCAAAGTCTCTGCTTTCATAGAATATTCATTACTTTATAAAGTAGGTTGAAACTGAAAATGAGCAGATGAACAAATACTTTATGTCAGGGGATGGCAAATGCTGTGCAGAAAAACAGAGCAGAATAAATGGATGTGATAATGAAATCAATGTTAATAGACTCAAACCCACCGTGCTTTTTTCTGTCTTAAACATACAACTACCAACTGCTATAAATTCAGTGTTATTGTCAGTGAAATACTATCACATATTCATTCATCAGGGCATTCTGAGATATTTAATACAAACTTATTATGTGTGAGATATTATAGAAGTCATTATTTTTATCTGAGTGGTGTCAATTACTTAATATGAAATAGATTTTGAATTAATGATTACCTGACTTTATAACAATATATTTGGATTGTATATATCAGAGGGATGGTACGGGGAGGAAAGATGGAGGGGGATTCAGGATGGGGAACACGTGTGTACCCGTGGTGGATTCATGTTGATGTATGGCAAAACCAATACAATATTGTAAAGTAATTAGCATCCAATTAAAATAAATAAATTTACATTAAAAATATTTTGTTATGTATCATGCACTTCATTGCAATTGTGACATTATGTCATAAGTGGAAAAAAATTACCAGTAAAATATAAAGCATAGTGCACAGCAGAAAGTAATCTGTTTCATATGTCTGTTCATACTTAAAAGGTTCCTTTTATGAGTTGTTATATAGTGGTATTAGTTACAAATTGTAAATGATGACCATAATAATACTTTTGCAGTTCATGAATACTTAAAAGTTGACTGTCAGTTTGCTTTTATATCAGGCTTCCCTGGTGGCTCTGATGGTAAAGAATCTTCCTACAGTGCAGGAGACCTGGATTTGAACCTTGGGTCAGGAAGATCCCCTGGAGAAGAAAATGGCTACCCACTCCAGTATTCTTGCCTGGGGAATTCCATGGGCAGAAGAACCTGGTGGGCTACAGTCCATGGGGTCACTTAGAGTTGGATACACTGAGCAAATAACACTTTCACTTGGTTTTTGTATCAATAGCACACACTATTCATCACTAGGCTCTTCCCTCCTAGTTCAGTCAGTAAAGAATCTGCCTGCAATGCAGGTTCTATCCCTGGTTTGGGACGATCTCCCAGAGGAAGCTGTAGTAACCCACTCTAGTATTCTTGCCTGGCAGGCTACAGTCCATGGGGTCACAAGAATCAGACATGACTTAGAGACTAAATCACAACATTCATCACTAACTAATATATTACTTCATCTAGAATGAGACCTCTTTCATACATTGGAGAAGGAAATGGCAACCCACTCCAGTGTTCTTGCCTGGAGAATCCCAAGGACAGGGGAGCCTGGTGGGCTGCCGTCTATGGGGTTGCACAGAGTCGGACATGACTGAAGTGACTTAGCAGCAGCAGCAGAGTGAGACCTAAATTTAACTGATACTTCTTTTAACAGGAGAACAGTTTCTTTCAAAAATACTGATAAGTATTTAGAGTATCCCAAATCTAAAGACTTTAATACTGTGGATAGCCTCCAAAATTATATTTCTTTGATACTAAGGATAATACGTTTTAGGTGCAGATATTAATATTCAGTTACTGTAAAGGCAAATCTAGACCTCTGCACAGAGGAAATGCTCAACAAACATATATCTAATCAGTGAATATTTATGGGTGAATTATTTTTATGGCACAACTCAGAAAATTTAGCCCCTGTTTGAAGCATTGTTTATATGAAAAAATTAATTCCTTACTACTGATTTATCGACTTTGAGTTAAATATAATCATAGACTAAAGTCAGTCTTTCAGTAAGTGGCAAGTAAGAATGATATCATAATGTAAAACAACCCACTGAAATCGCAGACATATCAGCAATAAGAAGGGGAAGAAGGAAGCTGTCATCAGTGGATGTTTGTACCTGTGACTTGGGTTACCTGAGTAGAGCATTCAATAGTTTTTGAATAATGGAAGTATATGTCATGGGTATTTTATACATCATAGGCCTATTTGGGGTTGGAGAATGGGTTTCTAGATTGATGAATACAAAACGGCATTCAAAAATATTGATGATCTGTCTCCTGCCTATAAGTCTCTTTGCTACTTATATTTCTGTAGTACCAAATTTATGTATTTACCCAAATGAAGCTTATGACATCATGACTTTGTGCCTTGTACGATACATGTCTTCTATCACTCATTGTCATGAACTCCTATTTATCCATGAAAAACTCAGCTCCTGTGTCTGCTTCTTTGATAAAGCCTTCCTTGATCCTATTCTCCAAAAGAGTTAACACTTTTCTTATCTTTGTGGCATTTATATGTTTAATTTATTTCTCATTATACTCATCGAACTATATGATAAGCATGGTCAGATGTTTTTCTCCTCAAGCCGTGTGCTTATTGACCTTTTCATGTGGTTGAAGTATATGAAACTACCATTTTTTTCTTAAATCAGTTTCATATGTTTCAATCCAATAACATAATTAGGAACAATTATAATATATACTTAATAAAGAAATACATATACTTTGTATAATGTATACAAATGCTTCCCTGGTGGCTCAGAGGGTAAAGCGTCTGCCTGCAATGCAGGAGACCTGGGTTTGATCCCTGGGTCAGGAAGATCCTTTGGAGAAGGAAATGGCAACCCACTCCAGTATTCTTGCCTGGAGAATCCCATGGACAGAGAAGCCTGGTAGACTATAGTCCACGGAATCGCAAAGAGTCAGACAAGACTGAGCAACTTCACTCATTTCACTCGTATAATGTATACATAAATTATATACATTTATATAATATATAAATGAATATTATGATTTATAATATGCTAATTAATTTTTAATGTAAAAGTAATATTGCTTCCTTGGATGTGGGGTGGATCCTCCCAGGCACTGCCCCTGAACTCAGACATGGGGCAGCTCTTCTCGGCCATTCCTGCGCCGTCGCAGCCTGGCACTCTTGGCCGCTGCCCCTGACATCAGACGTGGGGTAACTCCTCTTGGCTGCCACCCTTTGGGCATGGGGTCTTCCGGGCTTCTGCCCCTGACTTCGGAAGTGGGGTAGCTTTTCCCAGCTGCCGCCCCTGACCTCAGACACGGGATAGCTCCTCTCGACCGTTCCTGCACCCACGTCCAAGGAGCGGTGGCTGCATGGGCGCAGGAGGGCTTAGAGGAGCTATCCAATGTTGAAGGTCAGGAAGGGCAGTGATGAGGAAATACCCCTCGTTCAAGGTAAGGAGCAGAGGCTGCACTTTGCTGGAGCAGCTGTGAAGAGATATCCCACGCCCAAGGTGAGAGAAACCCAAGTAAGATGGTAGGTGTTGCAAGAGGGCAGCAGAGGGCAGACACACTGAAACCATACCCACAGAAAACTAGTCAATCTAATCACACTAGGACCACAGCCTTGTCTAACTCAATGAAACTGAGCCATGCCCGCGGGGCAACCCAAGACAGGCGGGTCATGGTGGAGAGGTCTGACAGAATGTGGTCCACTGGAGAAGGGAATGGCAAATCACTTCAGTATTCCTGCCCTGAGAACCCCATGAACAGTATGAAAAGGCAAAATGATAGGATACTGAAAGAGGAACTCCCCAGGTCAGTAGGTGCCCAATATGCTACTGGAGATCAGTGGAGAAATAACTCCAGAAGGACGAAGGGATGGAGCCAAAGCAAAAACAATACCCAGTTGTGGATGTGACTGGTGATAGAAGCAAGGTCTGATGCTGTAAAGAGCACTATTGCATAGGAACCTGGAATGTCAGGTCCATGAATCAAGGCAAATTGGAAATGGTCAAAAAAGAGATGGCAAGAGTGAACGTCCACATTCTAGGAATCAGAGAACTAAAATGGACTGGAATGGGAGAATTTATCTCAGATGACCATTATATCTACTACTGTGGGCAGGAATCCCCAGAAGAAATGGAGTAGCCATCATGGTCAACAAAAGAGTCCAAAATGCAGTACTTGGATGCAGTCTCAAAAATGACAGAATGATCTCTGTTCATTTCCAAGGCAAACCATTCAATATCACGGTAATCCAAGTCGATGCCCCAACCAGTAATGCTGAAGAAGCTGAAGTTGAATGGTTCTATGAAAACCTACAAGACCTTTTAGAACTAACACCCAGAAAAGATGTCCTTTTCATTACAGGGGATTAGAATGCAAAAATAGGAAGTCAAGAAACACCTGGAGTAACAGGCAAATTTGGCCTTGGAATGGGGAATGAAGCAGGGCAAAGGCTAATAGAGTTTTGCCAAGAGAACACACTGGTCATAGCAAACACACTCTTCCAACAACACAAGAGAAGACTCTATACATGGCCATCACCAGATGGTCAACACAAAAATCAGATTGATTATGTTCTTTGTAGCCAAAGATGGAGAAGCTATATACAGTCAGCAAAAACAAGATCAGGAGCTGACTGTGGCTCAGATCATGAACTCTTTATTGCCAAATTCAGACTTAAATTGAAGAAAGTATGGAAAACCACTATACCATTCAGGTATGAACTAAATAAAATCCCTTATGATTATACAGTGGAAGTGAGAAATAGATTTAAGGGCCTAGATCTGATAGATAGAGTGCCTGATGAACTATGGGATGAGGTTCATGGCATTGTACAGGAGACAGGGATCAAGACCATCCCCATGGAAAAGAAATGCAAAAAAGCAAAATAGCCATCTGGGGAGGCCTTACAAATAGCTGCGAAAAGAAGAGAAGTGAGAAACAAAGGAAAAAAGGAAAGATATAAACATCAGAATGCAGAGTTCCAAAGAATAGCAAGAAGAGATAAGAAAGCCTTCTTCAGCAATCAATACAAAGAAATAGAGGAAAACAACAGAATGGGAAAGACTAGATATCTCTTCAAGAAAATTAGAGATACCAAGTGAATATTTCATGCAAAGATGGGCTTGATAAAGGACAGAAATGGTATGGACCTAACAGAAGCAGAAGATATTAAGAAGAGGTGGCAAGAATACACAGAAGAACTGTACAAAAAAGATCTTCA
>SJYX01004154.1:30920-62307 GCA_006410675.1 Oreotragus oreotragus | reverse complement strand
CCAGACATCCTGGAATGTGAAGTCAAGTGGGCCTTAGAAAGCATCACTATGAACAAAGCTAGCAGAGGTGATGGAATTCCAGCGGAGCTATTTCAAATTCTGAAAGATGATGCTGTGAAAGTGTTGCACTCAATATGCCAGCAAATTTGGAAAATGCAGCAGTGGTCACAAGACTGGAAAAGGTAAAGTTTCATTCCAATCCCAAAGAAAGGCAATGCTAAAGAATGCTCAAACTATTGCACAATTGTGCTCATCTCACATGCTAGTAAAATAAAGCTCAGAATTCTCCAGTCCAGACTTCAGCAATATGTGAACCATGAACTCCCTGACGTTCAAGTTGGTTTTAGAAAAGGCAGAGGAATCAGAGATCAAATTGCCAACATCTGCTGGATCATGAAAAAAGCAAGGGAGTTCCAGAAAAACATCTATTTCTGCTTTATTGACTATGCCAAAGCCTTTGACTGTGTGGATCACAATAAACGGTGGAAAATTCTGAAAGAGATGGGACTACCAGACCACCTGACCTGCCTCTTGAGAAACCTATATGCAGATCAGGAAGCAATAGTTAGAACTGGACATGGAACAGCAGACTGGTTCCAAAGAGGAAAAGGAAGGCTGTATATTGTCACCCTGCTTACTTAACTTATATGCAGAGTACATCATGAGAAATGCTGGACTGGAAGAAGCACAAGATGGAATCAAGATTGTTGGGAGAAATATCAATAACCTCAGATATGCAGATGACACCACCTTTAAGGCAGAAAGTGAAGAGGAACTAAAAAGCTTGATGAAAGTGAAAGAGGACAGTGAAAAAGTTGGCTTAAATCTCAACATTCAGAAAACGAAGATCATGGCATCTGGTCCCATCACTTCATGGGAAATAGATGGGGAAACAGTGGAAATAGTGTTACACTTTATTTTTGGGGGGCTCCAAAATCACTTCAGATGGTGATTGCAGCCATGAAACTAAAATACGTTCCCTCATTGGAAGGAAAGTTATGACCAACCTAGATAGCATTTTCAAAAGCAGAGACATTATTTTACCAACTAAGGTCCGTCTAGTCAGGGCTATGGTTTTTCTTGTGGTCATGTATGGATGTGAAAGTTGGACTGTGAAGAAAGCTGAGTACCGAAGCAATGATGTTTTTGAACTGTGGTGTTGGAGAAGACTCTTGAGAGTCCCTTGGACTGCAAGGAGGTCCAATCAGTCCTTCCTAAAGGAGATCAGTCCTGGGTGTTCATTGGAAGGACTGATGCTAAAGCTGAAACTCCAGTACTTTGGCCACCTCATGCGAAGAGCTGACTCATTGGAAAATACCCTGATGCTAGGAGGGATTGGGAGCAGGAGAAGAAGGGGACAACAGAGGATGAAATGGGTGGATGGCATCACTGATTCGATGGACATGAGTTTGAGTGAAGTCTGGCAGTTGCTATGGACAGGGAGGCCTGGCGTGCTGCAATTCATGGGGTTGCAGAGTCGGACATGACTGAGCAACTGAACTGACTGACTGACTGAGTAACAATTTACAGAAAAAAAAATTTCTTTAGTGACCTCTCCCTCTCTCCATCTACTTACTACTAGACAGGTCACAACAGGGTAACAATTCTACTTTATTTTTCATAATAAATATTTGTGAACATCATATATGCCTTATGGAAAATGGCATTCTTTATAGATTAAAATTATATTGAAAAAATTATAAGATCCTAAAATTGAGAGAAACTTTAACTTAAAAATTTATCAAAATAATTTTGAGTAAGATGGATATTTTCCTAATAAGCTTTTGGTACTTTTTTGTCCATATCGCTTATCCTTATTTTTTGACATAAGAATGTGGTAAATATCCCATCATCTGTACAATCAGTGATCACTGACAATCCCAGCCTTAAAAGCATTATACAATATTACAGAAGAAAGCAAAACTTAAGGATTTGTGTTTGTACCTTTCAGTTACTTTATTATAAGGACAGTCAGTATTGTTGATATCAGTTCAGTTCAGTTGCTCAGTCTTGTCCCACTCTTTGCGACCCCATGAATCACAGCACACCAGGCATCCCTGTCCATCACCAACTGCCGGAGTCCACTCAGACTCACGTCCATCGAGTCAGTGATGCCATCCAGCCACCTCATCCTCTGTCGTCCCCTTCTCCTCCTGCCCCCAAATCCCTCCCAGCATCAGAGTCTTTTCCAATGAGTCAACTCTTTGCATGAGGTGGTCAAAGTACTGGAGTTTCAGCTTTAGCATCATTTCTTCCAAAGAAATCCCAGGGCCGATATCCTTCAGAATGGACTGGTTGGATCTCCTTGCAGTCCAAGGGACTCTCAAGAGTCTTCTCCAACACCACAGTTCAAAAGCATCAATTCTTTGGCGCTCTGCCTTCTTCACAGTCCAACTCTCACATCCATGCATGACCACAGGAAAAACCATATTCTTGACTAGACGGACCTTAGTTGGTAAAATAATGTCTCTGCTTTTGAATATAGAAGCTATCAAAAAATAACCGGCTGCTTCTCACTTTATATGGGCTGTCATTTTTTAAAAAAAAGAACTCTAATTACTACGTACTTAATTTCTAATTCATTCATTTTTTAAGCGTCTTTTTTTGGTGATCTTTTTCTTCCTGTGATTAGTTAACAGAAGTCAGATATTTCCTCTCACCTGAAACTATCAAAAATGGAAACAATGTGTGAACAAATAGTTTTCAATACGCATGACATCATCCATTTCTTCTAATTTGATACTTTGAATCCATAATTGAAACTCCCCAGTCTAAAGTTCACTACAATAATATGTCTGAAGATCAGAATACTTTTGCTATGAACCATAACTAATGCTTGGCAGCAGCCTACAATTAAAATCTTTAGCACTAGGAGAAAGAGTTAAAGGAGGCAAAAGAGCTGGGAAATGAGCATTAGTTTTACCAAGAGCCAACTTTAAAACCATTACCATTTTAGCAGCTTATCCTTAGTAAGACTCCTTTTTTAACATGAGTAGTTGGAATTCTTTGGAGCATTCCTGATGGTAACTCTGAGTTCTTTATCCTTTTGCCACAAGGATGTCATTTTGGCAAAATAAATAAATAAATAAATAAATAAATGCTTTGACTTCAGAGACAAAAGCTATTTTAAAACACATGAGATTGTAATTGACCAGTTGATGGTAACATCACAGCAGCTATGAACTGAGGGTGTTTTAAATATCCTACTGAATGACTCATGTTGCAATAACAAGGGTCAACAATCATATAATAAAAGAAGTGGGAGGGGGGTTCATGTTTGGGAGTTCGTGTAAAAAAATAAATAAATACAAAAAAAAAAAAGAAAGAAAGCTACAGTGCACTCTCCTCTGGCTCAGTCTTAGTATTTTGTGGAAGCTGATAAAGAATCCAGAATCAAAAGAAAGATGACTTGGAGCTTATTTTGTAGAGAGGAATGGTTTCCTAGATGCTTAGAATGGGATACAGTGGCCTGTGTTAAGCCGGATAGTAAAGGCATCACTAATTATTTATATCCTGCTGTTAAGTGTAAAACAGGCTTGACTGCCCTTACAACAGCTGCCGTCTCACCACGTGTGCAGCACCATGAACTTTATGTGTGAGCTCTTCTGAAGAGCTTTCAGGGGCATGGGGCACTCCAAGCAGGTAGAATCCTTGTCAGAAGAGCCTTCTGAAGGGTCCTGGTGCACTGGCAGCAATTAATGCAGGTGGTATTTTAGACAAGGGAGCTAATGAGCTTTAATATGCATGCAGGTGAGGGAGTGCTGAATCAGTAGAGCCATTAATGAACCGATGACAGCCTAATTAGCTACAATTTAAAATCTATGGAATCTAATCAGAGGAGCTGAACACTGCTGAAAATCTGTTTATGAATGAGTCTTTCTAAATACTCCAATCTGTTGCTTAGTCACTGATTGATAGTAATTGCTTTTTTTCCTCTATTGTGTATAGGAAAATGCCCAATTTTGCTCTGATAGGGGAGGACACAACATTGAAGTTAAATGCCTAAGATGTTTGGCTGCTTAAGTTTAATCAGTGGATGTTTTAAAAAAAATCAAAGTAAAATTAATTTTCAACACTGCATATAGATGATTAAAAATGTACCACCAACTTCTTATATATTGTGTTGGCAAAGGTTCTCTAGTTGTTTATCAACTCCAAATAGCATATCTGAAAACCAAGCAAAGACAGTACAACATGCAAATGCATTTATTAATCTATAATTTGTTTAAAAAGGACTTATTTATGTTAGTTATCAGATACAACAGGGCAAAAATATTTTTACTGAATGCTTGAGATAAGGAATATTTTTCTGAGGTTAATATAATCTATTGAACATCCTATTTTAAATCAGCTGAACTAAGCATTCTTTCAGGAAATTGAGAATACTTTAAAGAAGGTGGGAGGTGATACTATTTTGTAGTGCCCATTTGCTAATAACTGATGTATAAAAGGTACAAGCAGTTTTTTGTACTCTTGACATTTCACCCTGATACAGCACAATTCATCTGAGAACCTTAACTCTGTAGGCTTTGATTTACTGAGTCATGTAACACTACTGGAAGACAGGTCGGTGAGGCTGTCCTTGTTTTACAGTCAGATCAACTGAGCTCCATTTGCTGAAGGTCACCAGTGAGCCAATGCAAGAATCATAAAAAGAGACCCAAGAAAGCCCAGAGTGTTACCCCCTTACTTTTTCCATTTGACAAATGATATACCTCATAATTCTGTCATTGCAAATAAAAATTTATGTATCAAAATTTTGAATATCAACTTAGAAAAATATGGAATGCAGAGCAGACATAATTGTGAGTTATTTTTAAATGTTGATATTAGTTACATAAGTATGATATTATCAGTGAACAAGTTAATGAAGAGAATGGTCACATTTCCTCACTGGTGTGAATGGAGGTGATCTTCAAGGATTGTGTCTGTTAGATTAGCCATCAGGTACTGAGGCTGAAGCATAGAGACAAAAAATAGAAAGTTTTCTGTAGTTAGAAACATTTAAAAATGAAAAAAAAAAAAAAAAGAATAGTGGGAGGAAGAAAAGTATGAAAGAATGCCGGGAAGAGAGATAAGATACACCCCACACATAAATGGTCCACTAAATAACTTCAGAGTGAGTGAGTGAAAGTTGCTCAGTCCTGTCCAACTCTTTGTGACCCCATGGACTGTATAGTTCATGGAATTCTTCAGGCCAGAATACTGGAGAGGATAGCCTTTCCCTTCTCCAGGGGATCTTCCCAACCCAGGGATCCAACCCAGGTCTCTCGCGTTGCAGGCAGATTTTTTTTTACCAGCTGAGACAAAAGGGAAAGGGTTGGCTTAATAAACAGATGATGCCTGCATAGAAAAAGTGTATGTAATCCATTTCATTTGATTTTAGTGGAATCTCTGTATAAGGAGAGAGAGAGAGGGAAGAACGTGAAAAGACATAGGCAACTCGACACATTAAAAGTTTGATGACGTCCTGGTACTTCAGCAGATCTTAACTGCAGATTTTAAAAAAATGTTTTGCAAGGCTATTTTATGAAATCTAGTATGTAAATGAAAGTTACTTGATCCCTGGTCTAACGGATTTTTTTTTTCTTTCAAATTTGGCGATATTTTGACGGGATTTTCTTTTCTGTTGTGTTAACCATTACACATCCAATTTATGAGTAAAATAATCTGTAAGCAAATATGTTTTAAACTCCTGCTAATGTGACAGTGTTTACAAAACTGTCCATTTCCTGGTGGCTCAGACGGTAAAGCGTCTGTCTACAATGTGGGAGACCTGGGTTCGATCCCTGGGTCAGGAAGATCCCCTGGAGAAGGAAATGGCAACTCACTCCAGTATTCTTGCCTGGGGAATCCCATGGATGGAGGAGCTTGATGGGCTACAGTCCACGGGGTCCCAAAGAGTTGGACACAACTGAGCAACTTCACTTTTACTTTCTTTCTTAATTCAATTAGCAAGAATAAGCATTCTCTATATGAGACTTTGTTTCCATATGCTGTGATGTAATAACAGTTAATCAGAAAACACTCTATTATGTCTTGGAATTGACTTTTTTTTTTTATTATATTTGTGAATATAATATGAGAGTATTTTTTTTTTTTTTTACTATTTCTCATAATAGCTTCTTTAATGAGGTGCTATATGTATTATTGGGCTTCCCTGGTGGCTCAATTGGTAACGAATCAGCTTGCAATGTGGGAGACCTGGGTTCAATCCCTGGATTGGGAAGATCTCCAGGAAGAGAACATGGCAACCTACTCCAGGGTTTTTGCCTTGAGAATTCCACGGATAGAGGCCCTGGAGGGCTGTATCCATGGGGTCCCTAAGAGTCAGACATGACTGAGCAACTAAGCACAACACAGCACATATATATTGCTAAGCATGATCATATATGTGATATTATAATTAATCTAAGTTTGCTAAGTAAGACTGCCACATATATTTCAATGGTCCTGCAAGTTGGAGTTGGAAGATTTCATTGAAAACACTATCAGTTAGTTCAGTCGCTCAGTCGTGTCCGACTCTTTGCAACCCCATGAATCGCAGCACGCCAGGCCTCCCTGTTCATCACCATCTCCCGGAGTTCACTCAGACTCATGTCCATCGAGTCAGTGATGCCATCCAGCCATCTCATCCTCTGTTGTCCCCTTCTCTTCCTGCCTCCAATCCCTCCCAACATCAGAGTCTTTTCCAATGAGTCAACTCTTCGCATGAGGTGGCCAAAGTACTGGAGATTCTGCTTTAGCATCATTCCTTCCAAAGAAATCCCAGGGTTGATATCCTTCAGGATGGACTGGTTGGATCTCCTTGCAGTCTAAGGGACTCTCAAGAGTCTTCTCCAACACCACAATTCAAAAGCATCGATTCTTCGGCGCTCAGCTTTCTTCACAGTTCAACTCTCACATCCATACATGACCACAGGAAAACCATAGCTTTGACTAGGCAGACCTTAGTCGGCAAAGTAATGTCNCTGGGTTCGATCCCTGGGTCAGGAAGATCCCCTGGAGAAGGAAATGGCAACTCACTCCAGTATTCTTGCCTGGGGAATCCCATGGATGGAGGAGCTTGATGGGCTACAGTCCACGGGGTCCCAAAGAGTTGGACACAACTGAGCAACTTCACTTTTACTTTCTTTCTTAATTCAATTAGCAAGAATAAGCATTCTCTATATGAGACTTTGTTTCCATATGCTGTGATGTAATAACAGTTAATCAGAAAACACTCTATTATGTCTTGGAATTGACTTTTTTTTAAATTATATTTGTGAATATAATATGAGAGTATTTTTTTTTTTTTTACTATTTCTCATAATAGCTTCTTTAATGAGGTGCTATATGTATTATTGGGCTTCCCTGGTGGCTCAATTGGTAACGAATCAGCTTGCAATGTGGGAGACCTGGGTTCAATCCCTGGATTGGGAAGATCTCCAGGAAGAGAACATGGCAACCTACTCCAGGGTTTTTGCCTTGAGAATTCCACGGATAGAGGCCCTGGAGGGCTGTATCCATGGGGTCCCTAAGAGTCAGACATGACTGAGCAACTAAGCACAACACAGCACATATATATTGCTAAGCATGATCATATATGTGATATTATAATTAATCTAAGTTTGCTAAGTAAGACTGCCACATATATTTCAATGGTCCTGCAAGTTGGAGTTGGAAGATTTCATTGAAAACACTATCAGTTAGTTCAGTCGCTCAGTCGTGTCCGACTCTTTGCGACCCCATGAATCGCAGCACGCCAGGCCTCCCTGTTCATCACCATCTCCCGGAGTTCACTCAGACTCATGTCCATCGAGTCAGTGATGCCATCCAGCCATCTCATCCTCTGTTGTCCCCTTCTCTTCCTGCCTCCAATCCCTCCCAACATCAGAGTCTTTTCCAATGAGTCAACTCTTCGCATGAGGTGGCCAAAGTACTGGAGATTCTGCTTTAGCATCATTCCTTCCAAAGAAATCCCAGGGTTGATATCCTTCAGGATGGACTGGTTGGATCTCCTTGCAGTCTAAGGGACTCTCAAGAGTCTTCTCCAACACCACAATTCAAAAGCATCGATTCTTCGGCGCTCAGCTTTCTTCACAGTTCAACTCTCACATCCATACATGACCACAGGAAAACCATAGCTTTGACTAGGCAGACCTTAGTCGGCAAAGTAATGTCTCTACTTTTGAATATACTATCCAGGTTGGTCATAACTTTTCATCCAAGGAGTAAGCGTCTTCTAATTTCATGGCTGCAATCACCATCTGCAGTGATTTTGGAGCCCCCAAAAATAAAGTCTGACACTGTTTCCACTGTTTCCCATCTATTTCCCATGAAGTGATGGGACTGGATGCCATGATCTTCGTTTTCTGAATTTTGAGCTTTAAGCCAACTTTTTCACTCTCTTCTTTTACTTTCATCAAGAGGCTTTTTAGCTCCTCTTCACTTTCTGCCATACACTATAAATGTATAATATTATTTGTATTTTGCATTTTTCTAATATAAGCAAATACAGATATTTTATACTACCATTATTTTAAAGATAGCACGTGTTTTAATTATAATATTAGACAAATTTATAATAATAAGCACTGTATAGAAATGTACATTAATTCAGTAATGTGGAAAGTTTAAAAGTCTATTAATAGTCAGGAATTCCTGATTTCACTCCTTTTTTTTTCTCATTTCTTTGAATAAAATCCCATGTCATATGTTCTTTTCACAATCATCACCTTAGCTATCTGTTCTTGGAATTATTAATCTCTCTAGGTTCAGTATTCTTATCTGTAGAGAGGATAATATAGTATTTTCTTCAGTGAATGTCAAGAGAAATAATTGAAATTAAGTGCCTTAGGACTTTTATATAGTAAAAACTCAACACAGATTGTATTCTTTAGTTTGTTTGTTGTATTAAGTACTAGGAACAGTTGTCCACAATTTTTAAAATGGGTGCCATTTCTGCTTCAATATTTTACTATTTTTTACAATAAAAGAGTATTTGAATCAGATTTTTAATATATATATTTGTCTATGCTATGTATAATCTGCTGACTCCAAACCAATAAACATACAAGTATTCAGGTTCAAATAATATTTGAAGATGCAGCCATTATATATTCAGGAACAAGTGAACAAGTTAGTACTTGGAAGTAGACTATTTTCCACATATTTAGAATATTTCACTCAGTGGGCCAATTTTGCTGGCCTTTAATTTTAGAAATCCTAATGATTTAAATATAAGCAGTGACCAACTGTATAGCACAGAGAACTGTGCTTAATATTTTGTAATAACCTACAAGAGAAAACACTCTGATAAGGTATATGTATATGCAACTAAATCACTTTGCTGTGCACCTACAACTAATACAATATTGTAAATCAACTGTACTTCAAAAAATAAATTTTTTAAATAAGTAAAATTAAAAATAAATAAATGTGAGCAGAATCCTTATATTCATGAAACAATAAGTTGTATTAAAAGCTTGGTTGGATATAGATTAACATTCTTGAGCAGCTAGGTTCAGATATATCTGAAGTAAACTTTTGAATATATTAGAATCTTCAAAGCTTTTTAGGTTTTTTTAAAAACTCATTTGTAAATCAGACTTTTTTCTCTCTCTAAATATTAAAGATATCAATATTGGTTATTATGTTTTATCAATATAAACCATTTAAAAATTTTTGAAACTAGAAACTATACCTAGTATGGTTTCATTAATTTAATTAATCATTCAATACAGATCTTTAACACATGAATATATACACCTACTGAGTAAATATTTATATCCTCTTACAATGCCAGGCATTGTGCTATATTATGGGTATTTGGAAGTCAATAAAACAAACATGATAGATCTCTTCATAGAGGTAATAAATGATACTTCATTTTTTTTTAATGCTATGAAAGTTAGGTTGAGATTGCAGTTGGGAAACCTCATCTAAATTATAATGTCAGGGAAGACTCTTTCAGAAAAAGACACACAAAAAAGGCAATTAATTTTACAAAAACTTGTCCCAATGGAGCATCCTATAAAAAGAAAATTACATATGGAAAATATATACATAGTCAACCAACTAAACAGAGATGAAACAACAAATAGAAGAATATATGACCAATGAGATTGAGAGAAGACATATAATTCAGCAACTTCTTGGCCAAGTTACAGATTTTAGATGTGTGCAAAGTGGGAACAATTACTTGGATGAAATTTAAAGATAGGAATTGTGTAATTTAGTTTACATTAAAATTGGACACATCTTACATCATTAAAAAAACACAAAAACTTGATGGATTAAAGACTTGAATATAAGATGTGAAATCATAAAATTCCTGGAAGTAAACACAGGAAATAAGCTCCTTGACACTGGTCTTGACAGTGATTTTTTTTGGATATAACACCAGAAGCAAGTGTAAAAAAAAAAACTAAACTAAACAAGCAAGACTGTATCAAACTAAAAAGCTCTGGCACAACAAAAAGTGAAAATGAGAGTGAAGTCGCTCATGTGTGTCCGACTCTGTGACCCCATCGACTGTAGCCGACAACGCTCCTCCGTCTATGGGATTTTCCAGGCAAGAGTACTGGAGTGGGGTGCCATTGCCTTCTTCACAACAAAAGAAACCATTAATAAAATGAAAAGACAATATACAAAAAATAAACACCCTCCCTAAAAAAAATACAAAAAATACAATGTGATATTTAAAAGCTTGAATTTTATAAAAGCCTTAATTCATAATATGTTTATTAAAAGTTTTAAAATCTTCTCATGATGTCTGTCTTTAACACATTTCTTTGTATAAAATGGAATTCTTTGATCTGTGTTGAAAGCTAAATCCAGAAAGGTGAGACAACTTCACTAAGATCAAACAGATGTTCACTGACCAAGTCAGAGGATCAACTCTTGGCCCAGGTCCATCACTACACATCGCCTTGTTATCTTCTCTAGTTTCTGGAGAGAAGCTGGTTAGTGATCAACATGAGACAGATGTTCTGACAAACAAGAGTATCTTAGTTCATTGGTGAAGGTCTATTGATCATGTTAATATTTTTTTCAGTTGGCACACAGCATTATAATCTGACAATATCAGAGTTGGTTTGTAAATCAGACCTATAAAAAGAAATTGCCAAATTGAAAAACAGTCATTTTAGTAGAATTATTGCATTCTGAAACCATAGACATCATGGAAAATGTGATTAAAAGTATCAAACTTTTCAAAGACTCAGCACCTTTGTCTAACAAAAATGAATCCACAGACACACCAGGATGCCACTGTAGGGACTTGCATTCTTTTTTAAATTTTTGCTTTGCTTGGATGTGAAGATACCCTGTGTGACTGTGCCATCTCATACTGAAGAGTCAGCACGGCTGGTGCTGTTGAAAGAGCTATATTGAGAACTTTATTATGCTCATCTGAAAAGCCAAATCAGTGATTATGAACAACTTATACAGGACAGCTGAAAGTAGTTAAATCATTTTCTTGTAATACTTCCAAGATCTTAAAATGCTACAATATATAAAACGCATTCAGTCACTGCAGCACTTTTACACTCAGATGAACCCTCTTGAATCTATGGGAGCTTTTCATTTAATCCCTTTCTCCTTATTCTGGTGTGAGACAAAAGGATTCACAAGTAGACAGTTTCCAACTTCTTGCTTCGAATTAGAGATTTAAATTCACATACTGTATTCAACCCAGAAAAACAAACCCATTTTAATAAGAGGTCTTTGTATGAGATACTGTGTATTTAGGATCTTAAACTCCCATTTTACAGGTCTGGACAAGGTGTTCAAGTCCTCTGTTGGTTACTCGGTAGCTACATGTCTAGGAAATTTACCTATCCTAAACTGAGTCAGTTTTCCTATCTGGAAAATGGGGGCTAATAGTTGAATATACTTTACCTAATTACCGGTATTAATTTGTAGTTTAAAGGTGACATCAGGAGTGAAACAGTTTGTGTGATGGTTAAAGGCGTGAGTTCAAACAATGGATTTGTGCCACCAAATGTTGATTTGTCATCACTTGTTGAGAACTTTGGGGCAAGATATTCTAATTTATTTTAAACTATAGTTTCTTTTTCTGTAAAAAAGGAATAATTCAGCACTTACCTCATAAAGCTGTATGAATGCTTAAATGATAGCATAGATTTAAAGCTATAGGTCTGCAGAGATTCCTGTGTTCCCTGACTTTTCTACCTGATTAAGATATACTGGACTGTCATCAGTCCAGTAAGGGAGTCTTGTGATTTAGTCATTGCCTTGACTTTTACTCCATACTTCAAGAGATGTCTGTCACTCCAAGACTTTTGGTTTTAATTCATTCCCAGTATCCAGCTGTGGGTTTGATCCCCTGGAGGAAAGAGTGGTAACCCATTCTGATATCTTTGGCTGGAAAATCCTATGGACAAAGTAGCCTGGTAGGCTACAGTTCATGGGGTCGTAAAGAGTCAGACACGACTGAAGTGACTTAGCACTATACCTGTTATATTTCCACAAAGCTATCTGCAACGTCATATTTCTGTTTATGATAGATACTACCAGAATTCCAGCCTCCTACATGAGTCATCACCATTATCAAGACTTGGGAGACCCACTTTCCAGATCCTCCTGTGTGTCCTTGCAAACGTTTCCAATGAGCCTTCTCGATTGCATCATTTCATTATGGCACGGTAATGTGTTGCTACTTGTCTTTCTTGTCCACAATGCCATTTCCAAGTTGTTTTCGCTTCCTCCTCATTTAGAAACTCCTCACTCCCAAATTCTTTATCCTTACCATAATTTCTCCACATCAATAAAGTGATTGCACATTTTCATTATTACCACTACTCTCACTGCATATTCAGCTGTATTTCTGTGATTTGTCACAATAAACACTTCCGTGCATCAGGCTAAATCTCCCTGGCCTTCTCTTTCTTTCCATTTTCTTTCCATTTTCAAATCTATCAGTCTCTATCAGTCTCACAATATCTTTGTTCATTTCTTTCCCTGTTCTCCAGTTATGTTGGATAAAATATGCCTGAAGGTGAAGTCGCTCAGTCGTGTCCGACTCTTTGCGACCCTGTGGACTGTAACCTATTAGGCTTCTCTGCCCATGGGATCCTCCAGGCAAGAATACTGGAGTGGCTTGCCATTTCCTCCAGGGGATCTTCCCGACCCAGGGATCGAACCCAGGTCTCCTGCATTGGAGGCAGACACTTTAACCTCTGAGCCACCAGGGAAGNCGACCCTGTGGACTGTAACCTATTAGGCTTCTCTGCCCATGGGATTCTCCAGGCAAGAATACTGGAGTGGCTTGCCATTTCCTCCAGGGGATCTTCCCGACCCAGGGATCGAACCCAGGTCTCCTGCATTGGAGGCAGACACTTTAACCTCTGAGCCACCAGGGAAGCTAACCCTAACCCTAAAATATGCCTACTCTGATGAAAAATAACAACTCTGACCTTTTTGAGATTTTCCTTCATCCTTACACTTAATCTTCAACAGAGTTACAGGTTGATAACCTCAATTTTATCTCCATCTTGAAGTGGGTCACACTGAATTGGGTCAATTCAGTTCAGTTCAGTCATTCAGTCATGTCCGACTCTTTGTGAGCCCATGGTCTCCTTGTCCATCACCAACTCCATTGGTAGATTTCTCCTAATAGATCCTGTCATAACTCAAGCATTTATGTACAACTAACTGGCTGATAGGAGTCTCCTCTTAACTGTCAAAAGGCAGGAATATCTTAGATATTCAGTTTTACAGAGGCTTGTGTTTAAGAAGGCCCCCTATTTGGTTTAAAGCACCATGGTCACCATTTTGAAGTTCTTAATAATTATGAGCAAGGACCCAATATTTTCTTCTATACTGGGATCCACAAGTAGCCAGTCCTACCTTGCTGCTGCTGCTGCTAAGTCACTTCACTCGTGTCCAACTCTGTGATCCCATAGACAGCAGCCCACCAGGCTCCCCTGTTCCTGGGATTCTCCAGACAAGAACACTGGAGTGGGTTGCCATGTCCTTCTGCAATGCATGAAAGTGAAAAGTGCAATTGAAGTCACTCAGTCGTGTCCAACTGTTAGTGACCCATGGACTGCAGCCCACAAGGCTCCTTCATCCATGGGATTTTCCAGGGAAGAGTACTGGAGTGGGGTGCCATTGCCTTCTCTGCAGTCCTACCTTGCTGCTGCTGCTGCTAAGTCACTTCAGTCGTGTCCGACTCTGTGCAAACCCATAGATGGCAGCGCACCAGGCTCCCCTGTCCCTGGGATTCTCCAGGCAAGAATACTGGAGTGGGTTGCCATTTCTNGGTGCCATTGCCTTCTCTGCAGTCCTACCTTGCTGCTGCTGCTGCTAAGTCACTTCAGTCGTGTCCGACTCTGTGCAAACCCATAGATGGCAGCGCACCAGGCTCCCCTGTCCCTGGGATTCTCCAGGCAAGAATACTGGAGTGGGTTGCCATTTCTTTCTCCAGCAGTCCTACCTTAGGTATCTCAAATTCAATATGGCCAAACAGGTGACTTGATTTTTACTTATCAAACCAATTATTTCTCTCTTTATCCTGCTTCTAATATCTGCACAAAATGTACATAAAATGGAAATCAGGTAAGATCACTCGCCTCATTAAAATTCTACTGTGTTTTTCCATTGCTTCCAAAGTGAAAATAAAATTACTTTGTATTACCCTGCGTGATTTTTCATTACCCACCTTTCTGCCCTCTTAACTCCTAGCCTTATTTTCTTTCACTGTGCACCAACCATAAAGTCCATCATTTTATTTTGTGATTATAGCAAACTTGTCTTTGGTTCAGGACATTCTTATTTGCTGCTATGTTGGCATGGAATGTATATGACTATCTGTCTCGTCCTTGTTCTTCACATCTCATTTCAGATGATACTCTCAAAGTGATCATCCATGTGACATTCTAAGTTAGAACCTGGTCCACCACTCACTTTCTCAGGATTTTTTTTCCTTTTTGAAATATTTATGTATAGAAATGTACATTAATTCAGTAATGTGGAAAGTTTAAAAGTCTATTAATAGTCAGGAATTCCTGATTTCACTCCTTTTTTTTTCTCATTTCTTTGAATAAAATCCCATGTCATATGTTCTTTTCACAAACAGCACCTTAGCTATCTGTTCTTGGAATTATTAATCTCTCTAGGTTCAGTATTCTTATCTGTAGAGAGGATAATATAGTATTTTCTTCAGTGAATGTCAAGAGAAATAATTGAAATTAAGTGCCTTAGGACTTTTATATAGTAAAAACTCAACACAGATTGTATTCTTTAGTTTGTTTGTTGTATTAAGTACTAGGAACAGTTGTCCACAATTTTTAAAATGGGTGCCATTTCTGCTTCAATATTTTACTATTTTTTACAATAAAAGAGTATTTGAATCAGATTTTTAATATATATATTTGTCTATGCTATGTATAATCTGCTGACTCCAAACCAATAAACATACAAGTATTCAGGTTCAAATAATATTTGAAGATGCAGCCATTATATATTCAGGAACAAGTGAACAAGTTAGTACTTGGAAGTAGACTATTTTCCACATATTTAGAATATTTCACTCAGTGGGCCAATTTTGCTGGCCTTTAATTTTAGAAATCCTAATGATTTAAATATAAGCAGTGACCAACTGTATAGCACAGAGAACTGTGCTTAATATTTTGTAATAACCTACAAGAGAAAACACTCTGATAAGGTATATGTATATGCAACTAAATCACTTTGCTGTGCACCTACAACTAATACAATATTGTAAATCAACTGTACTTCAAAAAATAAATTTTTTAAATAAGTAAAATTAAAAATAAATAAATGTGAGCAGAATCCTTATATTCATGAAACAATAAGTTGTATTAAAAGCTTGGTTGGATATAGATTAACATTCTTGAGCAGCTAGGTTCAGATATATCTGAAGTAAACTTTTGAATATATTAGAATCTTCAAAGCTTTTTAGGTTTTTTTAAAAACTCATTTGTAAATCAGACTTTTTTCTCTCTCTAAATATTAAAGATATCAATATTGGTTATTATGTTTTATCAATATAAACCATTTAAAAATTTTTGAAACTAGAAACTATACCTAGTATGGTTTCATTAATTTAATTAATCATTCAATACAGATCTTTAACACATGAATATATACACCTACTGAGTAAATATTTATATCCTCTTACAATGCCAGGCATTGTGCTATATTATGGGTATTTGGAAGTCAATAAAACAAACATGATAGATCTCTTCATAGAGGTAATAAATGATACTTCATTTTTTTTTAATGCTATGAAAGTTAGGTTGAGATTGCAGTTGGGAAACCTCATCTAAATTATAATGTCAGGGAAGACTCTTTCAGAAAAAGACACACAAAAAAGGCAATTAATTTTACAAAAACTTGTCCCAATGGAGCATCCTATAAAAAGAAAATTACATATGGAAAATATATACATAGTCAACCAACTAAACAGAGATGAAACAACAAATAGAAGAATATATGACCAATGAGATTGAGAGAAGACATATAATTCAGCAACTTCTTGGCCAAGTTACAGATTTTAGATGTGTGCAAAGTGGGAACAATTACTTGGATGGAATTTAAAGATAGGAATTGTGTAATTTAGTTTACATTAAAATTGGACACATCTTACATCATTAAAAAAACACAAAAACTTGATGGATTAAAGACTTGAATATAAGATGTGAAATCATAAAATTCCTGGAAGTAAACACAGGAAATAAGCTCCTTGACACTGGTCTTGACAGTGATTTTTTTTGGATATAACACCAGAAGCAAGTGTAAAAAAAAAAACTAAACTAAACAAGCAAGACTGTATCAAACTAAAAAGCTCTGGCACAACAAAAAGTGAAAATGAGAGTGAAGTCGCTCATGTGTGTCCGACTCTGTGACCCCATCGACTGTAGCCGACAACGCTCCTCCGTCTATGGGATTTTCCAGGCAAGAGTACTGGAGTGGGGTGCCATTGCCTTCTTCACAACAAAAGAAACCATTAATAAAATGAAAAGACAATATACAAAAAATAAACACCCTCCCTAAAAAAAATACAAAAAATACAATGTGATATTTAAAAGCTTGAATTTTATAAAAGCCTTAATTCATAATATGTTTATTAAAAGTTTTAAAATCTTCTCATGATGTCTGTCTTTAACACATTTCTTTGTATAAAATGGAATTCTTTGATCTGTGTTGAAAGCTAAATCCAGAAAGGTGAGACAACTTCACTAAGATCAAACAGATGTTCACTGACCAAGTCAGAGGATCAACTCTTGGCCCAGGTCCATCACTACACATCGCCTTGTTATCTTCTCTAGTTTCTGGAGAGAAGCTGGTTAGTGATCAACATGAGACAGATGTTCTGACAAACAAGAGTATCTTAGTTCATTGGTGAAGGTCTATTGATCATGTTAATATTTTTTTCAGTTGGCACACAGCATTATAATCTGACAATATCAGAGTTGGTTTGTAAATCAGACCTATAAAAAGAAATTGCCAAATTGAAAAACAGTCATTTTAGTAGAATTATTGCATTCTGAAACCATAGACATCATGGAAAATGTGATTAAAAGTATCAAACTTTTCAAAGACTCAGCACCTTTGTCTAACAAAAATGAATCCACAGACACACCAGGATGCCACTGTAGGGACTTGCATTCTTTTTTAAATTTTTGCTTTGCTTGGATGTGAAGATACCCTGTGTGACTGTGCCATCTCATACTGAAGAGTCAGCACGGCTGGTGCTGTTGAAAGAGCTATATTGAGAACTTTATTATGCTCATCTGAAAAGCCAAATCAGTGATTATGAACAACTTATACAGGACAGCTGAAAGTAGTTAAATCATTTTCTTGTAATACTTCCAAGATCTTAAAATGCTACAATATATAAAACGCATTCAGTCACTGCAGCACTTTTACACTCAGATGAACCCTCTTGAATCTATGGGAGCTTTTCATTTAATCCCTTTCTCCTTATTCTGGTGTGAGACAAAAGGATTCACAAGTAGACAGTTTCCAACTTCTTGCTTCGAATTAGAGATTTAAATTCACATACTGTATTCAACCCAGAAAAACAAACCCATTTTAATAAGAGGTCTTTGTATGAGATACTGTGTATTTAGGATCTTAAACTCCCATTTTACAGGTCTGGACAAGGTGTTCAAGTCCTCTGTTGGTTACTCGGTAGCTACATGTCTAGGAAATTTACCTATCCTAAACTGAGTCAGTTTTCCTATCTGGAAAATGGGGGCTAATAGTTGAATATACTTTACCTAATTACCGGTATTAATTTGTAGTTTAAAGGTGACATCAGGAGTGAAACAGTTTGTGTGATGGTTAAAGGCGTGAGTTCAAACAATGGATTTGTGCCACCAAATGTTGATTTGTCATCACTTGTTGAGAACTTTGGGGCAAGATATTCTAATTTATTTTAAACTATAGTTTCTTTTTCTGTAAAAAAGGAATAATTCAGCACTTACCTCATAAAGCTGTATGAATGCTTAAATGATAGCATAGATTTAAAGCTATAGGTCTGCAGAGATTCCTGTGTTCCCTGACTTTTCTACCTGATTAAGATATACTGGACTGTCATCAGTCCAGTAAGGGAGTCTTGTGATTTAGTCATTGCCTTGACTTTTACTCCATACTTCAAGAGATGTCTGTCACTCCAAGACTTTTGGTTTTAATTCATTCCCAGTATCCAGCTGTGGGTTTGATCCCCTGGAGGAAAGAGTGGTAACCCATTCTGATATCTTTGGCTGGAAAATCCTATGGACAAAGTAGCCTGGTAGGCTACAGTTCATGGGGTCGTAAAGAGTCAGACACGACTGAAGTGACTTAGCACTATACCTGTTATATTTCCACAAAGCTATCTGCAACGTCATATTTCTGTTTATGATAGATACTACCAGAATTCCAGCCTCCTACATGAGTCATCACCATTATCAAGACTTGGGAGACCCACTTTCCAGATCCTCCTGTGTGTCCTTGCAAACGTTTCCAATGAGCCTTCTCGATTGCATCATTTCATTATGGCACGGTAATGTGTTGCTACTTGTCTTTCTTGTCCACAATGCCATTTCCAAGTTGTTTTCGCTTCCTCCTCATTTAGAAACTCCTCACTCCCAAATTCTTTATCCTTACCATAATTTCTCCACATCAATAAAGTGATTGCACATTTTCATTATTACCACTACTCTCACTGCATATTCAGCTGTATTTCTGTGATTTGTCACAATAAACACTTCCGTGCATCAGGCTAAATCTCCCTGGCCTTCTCTTTCTTTCCATTTTCTTTCCATTTTCAAATCTATCAGTCTCTATCAGTCTCACAATATCTTTGTTCATTTCTTTCCCTGTTCTCCAGTTATGTTGGATAAAATATGCCTGAAGGTGAAGTCGCTCAGTCGTGTCCGACTCTTTGCGACCCTGTGGACTGTAACCTATTAGGCTTCTCTGCCCATGGGATTCTCCAGGCAAGAATACTGGAGTGGCTTGCCATTTCCTCCAGGGGATCTTCCCGACCCAGGGATCGAACCCAGGTCTCCTGCATTGGAGGCAGACACTTTAACCTCTGAGCCACCAGGGAAGCTAACCCTAACCCTAAAATATGCCTACTCTGATGAAAAATAACAACTCTGACCTTTTTGAGATTTTCCTTCATCCTTACACTTAATCTTCAACAGAGTTACAGGTTGATAACCTCAATTTTATCTCCATCTTGAAGTGGGTCACACTGAATTGGGTCAATTCAGTTCAGTTCAGTCATTCAGTCATGTCCGACTCTTTGTGAGCCCATGGTCTCCTTGTCCATCACCAACTCCATTGGTAGATTTCTCCTAATAGATCCTGTCATAACTCAAGCATTTATGTACAACTAACTGGCTGATAGGAGTCTCCTCTTAACTGTCAAAAGGCAGGAATATCTTAGATATTCAGTTTTACAGAGGCTTGTGTTTAAGAAGGCCCCCTATTTGGTTTAAAGCACCATGGTCACCATTTTGAAGTTCTTAATAATTATGAGCAAGGACCCAATATTTTCTTCTATACTGGGATCCACAAGTAGCCAGTCCTACCTTGCTGCTGCTGCTGCTAAGTCACTTCACTCGTGTCCAACTCTGTGATCCCATAGACAGCAGCCCACCAGGCTCCCCTGTTCCTGGGATTCTCCAGACAAGAACACTGGAGTGGGTTGCCATGTCCTTCTGCAATGCATGAAAGTGAAAAGTGCAATTGAAGTCACTCAGTCGTGTCCAACTGTTAGTGACCCATGGACTGCAGCCCACAAGGCTCCTTCATCCATGGGATTTTCCAGGGAAGAGTACTGGAGTGGGGTGCCATTGCCTTCTCTGCAGTCCTACCTTGCTGCTGCTGCTGCTAAGTCACTTCAGTCGTGTCCGACTCTGTGCAAACCCATAGATGGCAGCGCACCAGGCTCCCCTGTCCCTGGGATTCTCCAGGCAAGAATACTGGAGTGGGTTGCCATTTCTTTCTCCAGCAGTCCTACCTTAGGTATCTCAAATTCAATATGGCCAAACAGGTGACTTGATTTTTACTTATCAAACCAATTATTTCTCTCTTTATCCTGCTTCTAATATCTGCACAAAATGTACATAAAATGGAAATCAGGTAAGATCACTCGCCTCATTAAAATTCTACTGTGTTTTTCCATTGCTTCCAAAGTGAAAATAAAATTACTTTGTATTACCCTGCGTGATTTTTCATTACCCACCTTTCTGCCCTCTTAACTCCTAGCCTTATTTTCTTTCACTGTGCACCAACCATAAAGTCCATCATTTTATTTTGTGATTATAGCAAACTTGTCTTTGGTTCAGGACATTCTTATTTGCTGCTATGTTGGCATGGAATGTATATGACTATCTGTCTCTTCCTTGTTCTTCACATCTCATTTCAGATGATACTCTCAAAGTGATCATCCATGTGACATTCTAAGTTAGAACCTGGTCCACCACTCACTTTCTCAGGATTTTTTTTCCTTTTTGAAATATTTAGTATATTCCAATTTATCTTTCTCATGTATATACTCATCTATTTTACTACCCTTTCAACATGAGAGCAAAGACCATGTATATGCAAAGTTTGTGGGTCTGGGATGAAATAGTGTTTAATGCATTGGAAGTATGGGACTTCAAACGATGCCTATGATATATTAAGTTTTCAATAATTATCATGCACTATTATATGAATTTTTATCATTTGTAAAGAGTTCAACTTGAAAGCATTATAAAAATTACATTGAAATTTGTTTTTATATGTAAAATTATAGTAGTACTAAAGGATTCTGAAAGTGACATTCATTACAAGTAGGTAACATGTGTTTCTTAATCTTTAGGCCCCTATAGTCCAGTTTCTACAGAGGATACAATTTTGTGGGGTTTTTTGTTTGTTTGTTTAAGACCTCATTTGTTTAATACAGCAGCAAATCAAAAATTAAAATAGCAACCAAAAACACTAATGAGAGAAGTACTTTCAGAATAACAAAGACTTCCAAAAATCTGTTAATCTCTTAAGACAAGATCACTGACATATATGTCAAAATCAACTTTTTTAGAATTTGGAAATTTAGTCAAAGGCTTTCAAATATCCAAAAAGGTGTTTATTCAAGGAACATACCTGACTCTTGAAAAGAACAATGAGCCTTGTAATGTTTTAACTTCCCCTGTTGTTCTCATAGCAACATGTATTCTTGAAAACTGCCAGTTTCACAATAGTGGTTGTGAATAACAGTAACCTCCCTGGAACCTCAGACAGTAAAGAATCTGCCTGCAGTGTGGGAGACCTGGGTTCGATCCCTGGGTTGGAAGATTTCCCTGGAGAAGGAAATGGCAACCATCTTTAGTAATCTCACCCAGAGAATCCCATGGAGAGAGGGGTCTGGTGGGATACAGTTCATGGGGTCTCAAGAAGAGTTGGACACCACTGAGTGAATATAAATGGACTAGAATAGAACAACCAGTAGAGGGAACAAAATATGATTGGTGCTACTCCAAACATGCAAAATCCAGAGGTTTTCATTAATTGACTTTTTTTGTGGCAGCTCCTTGGAGCTTTATTTGACATGACTTTTAAAGCTTGATTTATAAGAATGGATGATCCAGAAAATCGTTATCAAAAAATAGAAATATCAGTGGAAATCATTTGCACTTGCAAGTGCATAAGGCAACGATACCGGCTGGGGCAAATAAGAGGTGACCAAAAATCTGAAAAGAAAATGATATGTAATGAGACGTCTGTAAAGGGATTTTGAAAAAGCTTTGGCATGTACCTGGGATTATAGAAGGACACATCCACTGTGTCTTTGGCCAAAAAGGTTCTGTGGAAGCCCAAATGTCTCAGCAGTGGCTCTCTTTGAGGCAGTATGCAAGCAGGAAATGAAGGCTAAGCAGAATTATAAACTGTTGGAGCACTGAAGTCATGCTATAACACAAATGCACAGAGACACTGGGCATAGACAGAGATTTGTTACATTAAGGAATTTAAGGAAATTTGTGACCACTAACTAGTAAGATCATTAAGCTAACCAAGTCAAGACTTTAGTCAGCACCTATGGGAAATAACATGAGCTTTATAGAACTAGACCAGAGCAGTAACTAAACACATATTCAAACCAATAAACATAGGAGAAGGATCTCTAATTTCTGAGTTGCCAAATTATATTATCTAAAATGTTCATTTTTTTTGAGCATAAAAATGAAGCAAAAATGAAAGCCCCAAAGAAACAGGAAAGTAAGTATTTTTCATACTCAGGAAAACTGGTATAAATTATACACAGGAAAGCCAAAGCAGTCAATAGTAACTGAACTTGAGAAAGTCCAGACATTGGACTTACAAGCAAAGAATTTAAATCAACTATTATAAACATATTCAAAGAACTAAAGGAAATACCGTATAAATAATTAAGACAAAAATATGAGAATGATATCTGACAAAATAGAGACTACCAGTAGGTTACAATTATAAAAAAAAAAAAAAAAAACAGAATCCTAGAATAAAATTTACAGTAAATGAAAAATCACTTGAAGGCCTGATCAACAGATTTATATTTACAGAAGAAGCAAGCAGCAAGCTTTAAGATAAATCAGTTGATATTATACAATCCGAAGAACAGAAAGAAAAAAGATTAAAGTGAGTAGGGTTGCAGACCTATGGGACACCATTAAGCATGTGAATATACATTTAATGGCATCACCAGGAAAAGGAAGAGAGAAAGAATATATGAAGAAATAGTCTCTGAAACCTCCCCAAATGTGATGCAAAATATTAATATACACATCTAAGAAGCTCAACACATTACCAAGTAGGGAAAACTAAAAAAGATTTATACCCAAATACATCACAGCTAACCTATCAAAGGTAAAAGAGACAGTTGTGAAAGCAATACAATAAAATTACATACAGGTGCTCCTCGGTAAAATTGATGGCTTTCTTGTTCTTTAGTTCCTAAGTCATGTCCAACTCTTTGTGACTGTCTAGATTATAACGAGAAGTTAAAGTTAACAGCTAACTTCTCATTAAAGTCTATGGAGGCCAAAATGCAGCAAGATGACATATTTCACGTGCTGAGCAGGTCTTGTGGGCCCACGTGGCCTTTGCTGCCCTCACCTCCACTTGCTCCTCTCAGTCCCCTGCCCGCTCATGCTGGCCAAGTTCATACTGACTGTTCCTACTGTTCTGACTGCTCTTGTTCTCATGCTCACCGATGTGCCTCCCCTTGGCCTGTGGTAGCAGCAGCTCCAGCGCCTGAAAGACTATCTTTACAAAAAAAGGAAAAAAATAAATACATTCCTAGGTAAATAAAAACAGAGAAATTATATCTAGCAGACCTGCTCTGTGAAAATACTAAAGGCTATACTTTAGCCTGAAATGAGGATGATAGACAATAACTCAAGTGCACAAATGCAAAAAAGAGACTGATAAAGGTAACTACATAGGCAAATATAAGTATAGTAAAACTATGTATTTGGTTGCAGGTCTTTTCTTTCTAATTAATTTAAAAGAAAATTATATAAGATAATAATCATAAAACTGTGTTGTTGGGTTTATAATATGCAATGACATAATTTGTATGATCATTGTGCCACATAGGGGGTGGAAGGGAGTGCATGAATCTATGGTTGAGAAAATTTTATGTTGTTGAAAATGAATTGGTATTAATCAAAAATACTTCAAATTAAGGAATTAATTGAAATCTTCAAGAGAAACACTAAAAAAAAACCTATAAGACAATTAAATGTCACACTAAAAGTTATTTAATGAAAAGAAGGTAGTAATGCTGTCTCTTATACACATCTCATGCAAAATCCANAAATTTTATGTTGTTGAAAATGAATTGGTATTAATCAAAAATACTTCAAATTAAGGAATTAATTGAAATCTTCAAGAGAAACACTAAAAAAAAACCTATAAGACAATTAAATGTCACACTAAAAGTTATTTAATGAAAAGAAGGTAGTAATGGAAGAAATGAAGAAGAAAATATATCTAAGTTTTAAAGTAAACAACTAGAAAAATGACAGATGTAAATGCTAATTCATTAAGCTTCCCTGGTGGCTCAGACAGTAAAGAATCCACCTACAATGTGGGAGATCTGTGTTCTATCCTTGGGTTGGAAAGATCCCCTGGATGAGGGCATGGCAACCCACTCCAGTATTATTGCTTGGAGAATCCCTATGGATCGAGTAGCCTGGTAGGCTACCATTTGTGGGGTTGCAAAGAGTTGGACATGACTGAGGAACTAAGCACAGCACATAAAAGGTCTAAACACTTCAATCAAAAGGCAGAGATTGATAGAATGAATGAAAAGCCTTGGCCTAACTCTATGGTGTCTACAATAGACATACATCATATTTAAAAACACACGTAGTTTGAAACATGTAAAAAAAATCCTCTGCAACATTTCTCTTTTTTCTAAAGAGAAGTGGAATTGCAGTATTAATGTCAGATTTAAAAACAAAAAAGCAAAGGAAAAACACCTTAAGATAAAAATAGTTACTAGAGACAAAGGACATTTAAAAGTATAGAGGTATCAATCCGTGAGAAAGGCTTGGTCTAAAGATGGCTTAAAAATGGCCAAGAGGTTCAGCATCATTATTAATTAGCAAAATAGATGTCAAAACCAAAGTGCCTTTGACTGTGGGCTCTTCTATGATATTAATAGCTAACATTAAAAATATAGTAACTCAAATTCACTCCTTTTTACTGTTGTTCAGTCACTAAGTCATATCTGATTCCTTGTGACCCCATGGACTGCAGCATGCCTACCCTCCCTGTCCTTTGTTAATTCCCTGTCCTTTGTTATCTCCTTGAGTTTGCTCAAACTCATGTCCATTGACTTGGTTATGACATATAATCATCTCATCCTCTGTCACCCCCTTCTGCTCCTGTCCTCAATCTTTTCCAGCACCAGATTCTCTTCCAATGAGTTGTCGTTTAGCACCAGGAAACCAAAGTACTAGAGCTTCAGCTTCAGCATCAGTTCTTCCAATATGAATATTCAGGACTGGTTTCCTTTAAGATTGACTGGTTTGATTTCCTTGCTGTTCAAAGGACTCTCAAGAATCTTCTCCAACACCACAGTATGAAGGCATCAATTTTTCAGTGTTCTGACTTTATGGTTCAACTCACATATCCATNGTGTCAAAGATGTAGGTTTGATCCCTGGGTTGGGAAGATCCTCTGGAGGAGGGCACAGCAATGCACTCTAGTAATATTGCCTGGAGAATCCCATGGACAAAGAAGCCTGGTGGGCTACAGTCCATAGGGTCTAAAAGAGTCAGACACAACTGAGGCAACTTAGCACACATTGTTCAGTATTAGTTACTAAATTGCAGATTTTAGGCAGCCGTGTGCTAGAGCCAGTTTATACAGGCCTGTAAGAACCATCAAATTTTCAGGAGTATTATGAACCAATTATTATCCCAGTAGTTGACAGTTGGCCATGGTGGCAGTATTTATTCTAGAGACAACAGTGTAGGCTACAAAGAAAGTATGTCTTGTCCAGAGAATGAGCCATTTAACTTTATAATATTGATTTTAGTTTCAAAGCAAAGGTTAAAAAATGCAAATATAAACCTGACACTGGGAAAAATATTTGCAAAATATGTGTTTTATATAGACCTTTAGACACAAAGCTCATTAAAAAAGCAGCCCAATGAAATTGTCTAAAAATTGGTTCATTTTTGATCATATGTAGAATTGACAGCACTTTCATGAATACAAGCTTACATGCATTATAATAAACACTTTCATACATATCATCACATGAATCACAAAGAAAACAAAATGATATAAAAAGAAAAAGAAGCTCAGAAAGGAAAAGAAAAAAAGAAGGAGGCAGAGAGAGAGGAGGAGAAAGAGAAACTATGGGAGAGAGGGAGAGAGTGGGCAGGGAAAGAGGGAATGAAGAAACAAAGGAAGTAAAGATTATATTTTTGGCATAGATTTTAAAAATTTGCTCCTTTATTACAGTTAAGGAAATCATGACCCAGAAATCTTAAGTAATCTGCCCAGTAATCTCTGAAATTTCTGCCTCCTTGAATCCTTACTATAAAAGCATAAACTTAAAGTGATAGTGAAATAGTTTTTCTTTTGAATTTTGAAATTGATGTTCATTATATTTGTATTCCTGGATTGAAGACCAAGATATATTGAAATTTTGTAGATAGTTTGGAATGAAATCTTGGAACTATGTCTGAATGCTATTACTCTTAACACCCATCTCTCATATCCTCTACAGAGTGGCCCTGAAATATTTAGCTTGGTGCATTGCTTATACAGAAAGGCATAAATTCGTGATTGATAGAAATACTCATTTGAAGAGTAGGTGGTAATACATTTTTACTTTTTTATTTCTTTAATTTTGACCATAATTTCCCAGTGTAAGTTTAAAATCTAAGTTTTGAACAAATTAAACTCAGAATGGAATTTTCATCAAAAAGCTAGTAAAATACATTGTCATCTTTGAATAGAGTTTAGGTTTAAATGTTCTAACTTTGAGATTTCCAAATTGGCTTTTCAGCTAAGAAGGTTTTCTAAAACAGGACAGGACTGCAAGGACTTTCAGTTCAGTTCAGTTCAGTCGCTCAGTCGTGTCCGACTCTTTGCGACCCCATGAATCGCAGCACGCCAGGCCTCCCTATCCATCACCATCTCCCGGAGTTCACTCAGACTCACATCCATGAGAAGATTTCCAAATTGGCTTTTCAGCTAAGAAGGTTTTCTAAAACAGGACAGGACTGCAAGGACATTATCAACTGCAAATTCAGTCTCGATGTATCTCATCTAGTCTGTTCTTCACTAGCCATCTAGCCATAGGAAATGATGACCAAAGCAACTTCTAAACACTTTTTTTAGTCCTTAAAAACTCCCATACTACTCCTGATTAAAATGTATAAGAAGGTGTTCTATTTTCTCTTTCAAATTTTAATGAAAAAAATTAGTAGCAGTCAGTACATAAGAGGTATAGGTATTAAAAAAACACGTTTAATATTATGAATGAGTTTGTTTGCCCATTTTACAATTATTACTATAATAAGCCCAAAGAATAAAGTATTTGTCTATCTTGAAAAAATGGAATAATTTAAATAATCAGCCACTTATCTTCTAAATTTTAGTACAAACCTAATCTATTTAAACTTTTTATTTGTCACAAAATACATTATGAAAAAAGTTATCTTGGTTTTTAAAAATCCTTTAAACTATGTTTGACAATATATATTCTACATAATTGCTGTCACTACCTTCTTTTCACTTTCCTTGGTATTACCAAATTGGAATAATAATTATGATAGTATTTATCAGCAAAAATGGAAGATGATACCAGTATAAAGTGGTATCTACAAAGAATGTGGGACACAGTATTGGTACCCTGCAGTCAATAAGCTACTGGTTTTATGAATCTCCTCATTTTATAGATTGGATAGATAAGATGATATATCTAAAAGTGTTTGATATAGTCAGATATGACACTGAATGTGATACACTCAGTATATAATAAAATATACTAGCTGCCAATTGTTATCATTGGTATTTATATTGTTGCATAAAAAAATAAAGCAGTAAAATCAGCAATGTCCTGGATCTTTAGCACAACACAAACTCATAATTACTGTCCTCAGAAACCCCATCTTCCCCAGATTCGATCTTTGTGGTTAAAGGACCCATACATCTTGATACCAACCTATACTTTACAATGAGTAATTTTTCAGTCATTTCCAATTATGTAGATGATTTTGAAATAATACTGGTACCAAGTGGCCTTTATAAGGAATAATTTTGATCAGTGTTATCTGTACATCCTTCTATATAAAATCTTTCCATTTTCAATATCTATATTCTGTACATGTTTGAAAATCAACAATTTTATCCAAAACTTTTTAGCATTTATTTTTGACTGAACTAAAGGTACTTCTAAAATTGTATGTATGTAACATCAATGAAGGAGTCACATAATATTTTGATAGGAAATGAATAATTCTAGAAACTAGGTACACAAATAAGTTATTGGTACTTTCATCCCAGGGTTTTTTGTTTGTTTTATTTTTCTCAAGTTTACTTTCTTATATACACAAAAAAATCTTATGAATCTGGATTTATTTGGTACTTATCATTTTCTCTGTTTCTGTATAGAAACTAAGAGAATATTACATAAGATCAAATTTTCAAAGAATTCAACTCATATAGATCCAGTTGAAATAAGTAATCACAATGTTTATAATCATTTTTACAAAGACCATCAGACATAATTATAACTTTGCTTTAACATATCTACTTTTTTTTGCTGCATATGTTATTCTTAGTCTGGTCTTATGCTTCAAGATGGTATTTCATTTCTGTTACTTTATCTAGTGGTCTTTTACCTTTTCATGTCTGTTTTTCTGCCCAAGGGCATGGATTAAAAACTTAGAGCAAATTATCTATGCAAAATGTATTTACATCATCAAACTTTTAAATTATGAATTTTTGACATACACAAGACTCCACTGGTTTAATTATAACATAGATCATTTTAAGCTTATGAGAAAATCAGACTCTAAGTGACAAAAAGTCAAGAGTCTGCTAGCCCTTTTAAAAAGACACATACAACTAGGTTCATCTGTGTTAAATCCTCTAGGCAAGGACTTTGTTGTTGTTGCTGAATGACACTTGCCTGGTCAGAAATGAAGTTGTACCAGAAAGATCAGAATAAAGCAACAGGAGATCATTGACCTAGAACTTGGCTCATATTCCAAAGCCTAGGGTTATTCATGAGAAGGAGTTGGTCACCATGTGGTGCTATTGTAACACAGCAGGCCTGGGTCTTTTTGCAAAATGAACAATAACATTAGGATCATGGGAAACATTGGTAGAACTATGAAATCTTTTAAAAATACATCTGTGTTAGCAAAGGAACTGGAGGAGGAAATGGCAACCCACTCCAGTATTCTTGCCTGAAAAATTCCACAGAAAGAGGAGCCTGGCAGGCTATAGTCCACGGGGACTCAAAGAGTCAGACATGACTAAGTAACTGAGCAAACCATAGCAAAGGAAATAAATCAATAGAAATAATATCAATGAGCAATTTAATATTCAAATATTTCTCAGATTTAAGTTTAACTTGATAGCTTATTTAAAAATTCCAATAGGTAAAAATCTCTGATTTTGAACACACTCTTGCATCATCTCTACTTTCTCTCTCTCTCACACACACACACATACACAAATATATGCAGATACACCTACACAGCAAGTAAATGGCTGGAATATACTGTCTTGCTAAAATTTTGCAGGACAGATCCATGAGAGCCCCATGAACTGTGTGGATGAACATAACAATATCGATAGAAATGGGAGTGCATATGTAATAAACTGCGGATGCAAGTAAAATAAGAATCACCTCTACTAGGAGACTGAACACAAAGTCTACTAGTAGTCAGATAAAACTGTTCTTGACAATTTAGATACTACTTTTCAGGAATGTGTAGTCCTTTTCCTGCCCCAAGTGACTTTATAGTCTAATCTAGTAATAATCAAACAATTTTTTTATTATCAAAAGAAAGCTTGAATTGTTAGACTAAAATGACTTAGTACCAAGTAAAATCTAGTGACTACAATTTAAAATTTCTGTTATATTATTGTAAAAGCCAATTTTTAAAAGCTTTCAAAATCTTCTTTAATTTCCTAAAGACTAAGATTTTTTACCTATGTTGACAGAAATGAAACATCACTGAATGAGCACCATTTTTTTTAAAGTAAAGAAAACAAATACTTTTGTGTTCTTGGTTACTGTTTTGTAACTTGAGGGTAAAATTGCCAGATATAACACAAAGAAATAGACACATAAAATATTTTATATTCAGGCTCATTTGAACATCCTGACCATTTTTTTTTCTTTAAGTATATCCAATTTTTTTTGATAGTAATTCTTGCTTACTTATGCAAAACAGGAAATCATTTTGTATATGCCAGTTTTCATATTTAATAAACACAGGTGTGTATCTTTAGAATTCAGCATTTGATTGCACTGAAAATAAAATAGCCGCACAATTGTAGAGCAAGGGAAAGGTGTAGAGAAAAATCATGGGATGAGTTTTGGAAAGAAAACATGGAATGAACATATAAAAAGAAGCCTGGTGATCCTTCACAGTCATTTCTTCATCTCCAAGTCCATGGTAGAGGATACACTGTATAACAATTTAAATTACATTTAAATTGTATAACAGTTTAAACAATTTAAATTGTTTTAAAGAAGAGAGATATTAAGATGATACTTGCAAGGGGAAAATAATGGCCCTATAGAGGAGTATCTGACATTTATACTTTTTATATAATCCAGAGATTGAAAATGGTTTTCCTTAAATGCAGCCAAGTCATTCAGACTGAATTAATGACAAGTACAAAATAAGGCATGGACATGAACCATAAAAGTAGACTTAGCTTCTCTGTCAAAATGGCCTTTCTTCTCTTTCTGTTATTAGTGTAATAGTTTCCAGTAGGCAGGGAGAGAAAAGAGAGGGAAGGCTTTCCTCCTCCTGGCTGCTGGAGTGGGAAATGTGAGTGGCTCCTTAAAAACAGTGAAATTAGACACCATATGCATGCCCACATCTAGGGTGTTTTAAGCTAATTAGAAAATCAAACAGAAAAATAAATACAAATGTTCTTATATTGTGTTATATTATATCATATTTGATTGTCATTTGTTTGATCTTTGTAAAAACCACCAGAAAGAGAGTTATTTTCTAGGTATAAATAAATTTATTAATTGCAGCTCCTTCTCCACCAAATGACATTAAGCCAATGCATCTGCAGTTAAGCAAGACAGTGGAAATGCAGATTAGCGAGTCAATGTCCTACCAAAGTTAGGGCTGAGGGTCCATAGCAGAGATGCAACAACTTCCCCAAACTACTG
>SJYX01004154.1:28-13814 GCA_006410675.1 Oreotragus oreotragus | reverse complement strand
CAAAGGTCCATCTAGTCAAGGCTATGGTTTTTCCAGTGGTCATGTATGGATGTGAGAGTTGGACTATGAAGAAAGCTGAGCATTGAAGAATTGATGCTTTTGAACTGTGGTGCTGGAGAAGACTCCTGAGAGTCCCTTGGACTGCAAGGAGATCCAACCAGTCCATTCTGAAGGAGATCAGTCCTGTGTGTTCATTGGAAGGACTGATGCTGAAGCTGAAACTCCAATATTTTGGCCACCTCATGTGAAGAGCTGACTCATTGGAAAAAACCCTGATGTTGGGAGGGATTGGGGGCAGGAGGAGAAGGGGACGACAGAGGATGAGATCGCTGGATGGCATCACCAACTTGATGGACGTGAGTTTGAGTATACTCCAGGAGTTGGTGATGGACAGGGAGGCCTGGTGTGCTGGGATTCATGGGGTCGCAAAGAGTCAGACACAACTGAGCAATTGAACTGAAATGATAGAAAAACAGGTTGTAGGCCAAATTTGGCCAGAAGCCTTATTTTATCCACTATGCTCTAAACAGAAGATATTTCTATGCATTTGTATACATATACATTTTAATTACAGAAAGCGAAGAGGAACTAAAAAGCCTCTTGATAAGGGGAAAGAAGAGAGTAAAAACCTAATTTGAGACTCAGCATTCACAAAACTAGGATGGGGGCATCCAGTCCCATGACTCCATGGCAAAAAGGCGTGGGAAAAGTAGAAACAATTACAGGCTTTATTTTCTTCAGATCCAAAATCACTTCAGACAATGACTGCAGCCATGAATTAACAGATGTTTATTCCTTGGAAGGAAATTTATGACAAACCTAGACAGTGTATTCAAAAGCAGAGATATCACTTAAGTGACAAAGTTTTGGTTTTACCAGTAGTCATGTACAGATGAGAGTTCAGTTCATTCACTCAGCTGTGTCTGACTCTGCGACCCATGAACCTCAGCACATCAGTCCTCCCTGTCCATCACCAACTGCCATAGTCTTCCCAAACCCATGTTCATTGAGTCGCTAATGCCATCCAAACATATCATCCTCTGTCGTCCCCTTCTCCTCCTGCTCTCAACCTTTCCCAGCATCAGGGTGTTTTCAAATGAGTCAGCTCTTCACATCATGTTGCCAAAGTATTGGAGTTTCAGCTTCAACATCAGTGGTGAGAGTTGAATCATAAATAAGGCTGAGTGCCAAAGAATTGATGCTTTTGAATTGTGGTGCTGGAGAACTCTTGAGAGTCTTTTGGACTGCAAGGATATGAAGCCAGTCATTCCTAAAGGAAATCAATCCTGAATATTCATTGGAATGACTGATGCTGAAGCTGGAGCTCCAATACTCTGTCCACCTGATACAAAGAGCTGACTCATTGGAAAAGACCCTGATGCTGGGAAAGACTGATGGTGGGAGAAGAAAGGAATGACAGAGGATGAGATGGTTGGATGGCTTGAGTTTGAATAAACTCCAGGAATTGGTGATGGACAGGGAGTCCTGGCATGCTGTAGTCCATGGGGTCGCAAAGAGTTGAACATGACTTAAGGACTGAATAACAACAAGACATGCATTTTAAGTCCTCATTACAAATGACTGAAATCCCTTACATATTTTTGGCTTCTAGTATATTTTCCTATTAAAAAGTTTAACTTTCAGTATGACATGTTGAACATTATTATTCCATAATTAGCATCACTGCCTTAAATTTTTTCAGTGGAAACATTGATTGTTTTACCATATTTTAATCACAATACATATCGAGTATCTAAGGATAAAGCAAAATAAATAGTCACAGTCCTCAAAGATTTCCCATATTAAGCTTTGATATTCACAGTAGATTATTTTAGATAGATTTTTTCAATCCATTTGTTATAGTGGAACTTTAATTAAATGCATTATAAACCAGCATGAACTCATTGTCAAAGGTTATCATTCGATTTTTTAATATATATTTGTGATTCTATAGTCTGTTGAATGTTAAACAACTCATTCTAATTTAATATATGATGTATAACTATCAATTACTAGTATATATTTATATTCATTTAATACAAGCATCAAAAATTTTTTCAATTCCCCTTTTATTTACAAATAAATCATTATTATGCTTTGCTTAATTTAAAATTTTTTTTTTTTTGGAACCAATACCTTAAAATAAAAACCTGAGTGGAAATTCTGTTCATTTCTTTTAAAATTATAAGTTCATTCATTCATTAGATGTTTTCTCAGTTTCTACAAACAGCTAGGCAGTAGTCTAAGCATACTGATTTATAAAAACAGCTCTTTGCTCTTACTGTAGTTACCACTTCCACTCTTCCATCAAGCTAGAGGTGAACAAACATTCATCTATATAGTAGGAAGAGAGTATTATGACTACAGTTTTGTGCACAGTTCTAGAAAATGGGAAGAGTTCACTGAGATGATCATTATGGATATTTTTGGAGTATTCCTTGAGTAAATGACTTTTCACTTGGGAATTGAGGAGTTCCCAGCTGGAGAAGATATAATAGTGTCTAAAACAGGGTAAAGATAAGTAAGAACAGTAACCCACTAACAAGAGTAAAATTAAAGGGTAATGGCTGAGAACATACAGAGGACTACAGGGATAAGTTGGGAGTAAATTCTTGATTTTATTTAAATGTAAAAGGAGAATGTAAAAGTCAAACAAGAAATCTAGTTTCCAAAATACCTAGAAAAAAATCTCAAACCAACTATGTTCCAATCAGTTTTACTCTGTGCTTTTCTGTACTTGCTTTCTTTAATATGTTTTTAAAGTCACTGTGCTCCTGGGGCTATATTGAAAAGCTTACCAAGTGACTCTCTCTGAAGAAAAAGGAAAATTATTTCCTATAATTCTCCATTAAAATTCCCTTGTATTTTACCAATGCAAACGGAAGTAGATGCATATTTCTCTAACAACCCCTAGAGCCATGGGACACTATTCAGCTATTTGCTTAGGCTCCGGCTGTACTAGAAAACCCTTGGCAAAGATGTTACACACCACTGGATTTGGGACCTGCATCTTCCTAAGAAAAGGAACTGGGTGGTAACAAGGTAGTTACCTGAAATCAAACCATAATACATCTGTTAATGTGTAAATGGTGACAGGTCAGCAAGTGGTAGCCACGCTACAGGACTTTGTCTTGTGAAGTGGGCAAGAATTTCATCAAAAAGAGTTAAACAGAGAGTGATTGACTTTATATTTATTAGATATATGGCATATAACTTAAATTATGTATGGCATATATAAAATTATATAGATAGATAGATGCTGCTGTTTAATCAGTCAGTTGTGTTCAACACTTTAGCAGTCCCGTGTGGTGTAGCCTGCCAGGCTCTTCTGTCCATGAGTTGCCATTTCTTTCATATATACATATATATAAAGCTTAACCTCTTTCTTTGCTGGTAGTATGAAAATATATTTTAAATAACCTGATTTCAATATTTTAGCAACTTTATTAAGAGTATATTAAAATGCCATACAATTCATTAATCTAAATATACAATTTGAATGATTCTATGAAGAACTCCAAGACATTCTAGAACTAACAACAAAAAAAAGATATCATTTTCATCATAGGGGATTGGAATGTAAAAGAAGGAATTCAAGCAAGACTTGGAGTAACAGGCAAGTTTGGCCTTGGTGTATAAAACGAAACAGGGCAAAGGTTAACAGAGCTTTGATGAGAGAACACACTGGTCATAGCAAGCACCCTCTTCCAACAACACAAGAGATGACTCTATATGTGTACATCACCAGATAGTCAATACTGAAAAAAGATTGAGAATCTCTATACAGTCAGCAAAAATAAGGCCTGGAGCTGACTGTTGATCATGAGCTTCTTATTGCAAAATTCAGGCTTAAATTGAAGGAAGAAGGGGAAAGCACTAGGCCATTTAGGTATGAACTAAATACAATCATTTATGATTATACAGTGGAAGTGACAAATAGATTTAAATGATTATATCTGATAGAGTGTCTGAAGAACTATGGACTGAAGTTCTTAACATTGTACAGGAGGGGGTGATCAAAACCACCTCCCAAAAAAAGAAATGAAGAAGGCAAAATGGTTGTCTGAGGAGGCCTTATAAACAGCTAAGAAAAGAAACGAAAAGGCCAAAGGAGAAAGAGAAAGATGCACCCAACTGAAAGCAGAGTTCCAAAGAGCAGCAGGGAGAAATAAGAAAACCTTAAGTGGACAATGAAAGGAAAAAAGGAAAACAACAGAAGAAAAGACTAGAGATCTCTTTAAGAAAATTGGAGATACCAAGGGAACATTTCATGCATAATAAAGGACAGAAATGGCATAGACCTAACAGAAGGAGACAAGATTAAGAAGAGGTGGTGAGAATACACAGAGAAACTGTACTATTATGTCTTAAAGACCTGGATAATCAAAATAATGTGAACACTCAACTATAGCCAGACACCCTGGACAGTGAAGTCAAGTGGGCCTTAAGAATCATTACTACAAACAAAGCTATTAGAGGTGATGGAATTCCAGTTGAGCTGTTTCAAATCCTAATAGATGATGCTGTTAGAGTGCTTCACTGAGTATGCCAGCAAATTTGGAAAACTCAACAGTGGCCACTGACTGGGAAAGCTCAGTTTTCATTCCAATCACAAAAGACAGGTGTCAAAGACTGTTCAAACTACAGTAAGATTGTACTCATTTCACCTGCTAGCAAGGTAATGCTGAAAATCCTTCAAGCTAGGCTTGAGTCGTACATGAACCAAGAACTTCCAGATGTATAAGTTGGATTTAGAAAAGGTAGAGGAACCAGAGATTAAATTGCCAAAATACATTGGATCACATAGAAAGTGAGGTAATTCAAAAAATATATCTAATTCTGCTTTATTGACTATATTGAACCCTTCGATTGTGTGGATCTCTACAAAAGGGAAAATTCTTTAAGAGATGGGGATATGAGACCACATAACCTGCCTCCTGAGAAACTTGTATGCAGGTCAAGGAGCAGAAGTTAGAATGGGACATGGACCAATAGACTGGTTCAAAACTGGGAAAGAAATATGTCAAAGCTGTATATTATCACCCTGCTTTATTTAACTTGTATGCAGAGTACATCATATGACATGCTGGGCTGGAAGACTCAGGAGCTAGCACTAAGATTTCTAGGAGAAATATCAACAACTTCAGATATGCAGATGATACCACACTAATGGCACAAAGCGAAGGGGAATTAAAGAGCTTCTTGATAAGGGTGAAAGAGGAGAGTGAAATGTATGCCAAAACCAATACAGTACTGTAAAGTAAAATAAAGTAAAAATAAAAATTAAAAAAAATAGACAACACTCAAAGACAAAGATCATGGAATCTGGTCCCATCACTTCAAAGCAAATAGATGGGGAAACAATGGAAACAGTGAAAGACTTTATTTTCTNAGTGAAATGTATGCCAAAACCAATACAGTACTGTAAAGTAAAATAAAGTAAAAATAAAAATTAAAAAAAATAGACAACACTCAAAGACAAAGATCATGGAATCTGGTCCCATCACTTCAAAGCAAATAGATGGGGAAACAATGGAAACAGTGAAAGACTTTATTTTCTTGAGCTCCAAAATCACTTCAGTTCATGACTGCAGTCATAAAATTAAAAGAAATTTTTGCTCCTTAGAAGAAAAGCTATGACAAACCTAGACAGCCTATTAAAAATAAAAGACATCACTTTGTCAACAAATACCCATCTATTTAAAGCTATGGTTCTTCCAGTAATCATGTATGGATGTGAGAGTTGGAGCATAAAGAAGGCTGAGTGCCTAAGAATTGATGCTTTCAAACTTTGGTGCTGGAGAAGACTCTTAAAAGTCCTTTGAACTGCCAGTAGATCCAATCAGTCAACCCTAAAAGAAATCAAGCCTGAATACTCATTAGAGAGACTGATGCTGAAGCTGAAGCTCCAATATTTTGGCCACCTGATTCAAAGAGGAATTCATTGGAAAAGATCTTGATGCTGGCAGGATAGAAGGCAAGAGGAGAAGGAAGTGACACAGAATCTTTTTAGATGACATCACCAAATCAATGGAGGTGAATTTGACAGACTCCTGGAGATAGTGAAGGACAGGGAAGCCTGTCGTGCTGCACTCCATGGGGTCAAAAATAGTTGTACATGACTTAGCGACTGAAAAACAAGTATACAATTCAGTAGTTTTTAGCATATTCAGAGATATGTGCGGTAATTACCACAGTCAATTTTATTAGATTTTTATCAACTCTGGGAGAACCCTTACACTTTAGCTGCCTCTCTTGCCTTCACCACTTTCATCTAAGTTCTAAGTAACCACTAATTTGCTTTGTGTCTCTTGATTTCCCAATTCTCAACATTTCTAATGAACAGGGTCATATACTCTGTTCTTTTTGGAACTGGTTTCTTTCATTAAGTGTATTATTATCAAGGTTCATCTAAATTATAGCAGTTTTCAGTACTTCGGTCTCTTGATGAAAGTAAAAGAGGAGAGTGAAAAAGTTGGCTTAAAGCTCAACATTCAGAAAACGAAGATCGTGGCATCCAGTCCCATCGCTCCATGGGAAATAGATGGATAAACAGTGGAAACAGTGTCAGACTTTATTTTGTGGGGCTCCAAAATTACTGCAGATGGTGAGGGCAGCCATGAAATTAACAGACGCTTACTCCTTGGAAGAAAAGTTATGACCAATCTAGATAGCATATTCAAAAGCAGAGACATTACTTTGCCGACTAAGGTCTGTCTAGTCAAGGCTATGGTTTTTCCAGTGGTCATGTATGGATGTGAGAGTTGGAATGTGAAGAAAGCCGAGTACCGAAGAACTGATGCTTTTGAACTGTGGTGTTGGAGAAGACTCTTGAGAGTCCCTTGGACTTCAAGGAGATTCAACTAGTCCATTCTGAAGGAGATCAACCCTGGGATTTCTTTGGAAGGAATGATGCTAAGGCTGCAACTCCAGTACTTTAGCCACTTCATGCGAAGAGTTGACTCATTGGAAAAGACTTTGATGCTGGGAAGGATTGGGGGCAGGAGAAGAAGGGGACAGCCGAGGATGAGATGGCTGGATGGCATCACTGACTCGATTGACGCAAGTCTGAGTGAACTCCGGGAGTTGGTGATGGACAGGGATGCCTGGTGTGCTGTGATTCATGGAGTCGCAGAGTTGGACACGACTGAGTGACTGAAATGAATTGAACTCAGTACTTCATCTCTTTTTATGACTGAATGATGCTTCATTCTATGGATATATTTTATTTTGCTTACCCATTTGTTTCTGGATGGGCATTTGTATTGTTTGCACCTTTTGGCAATTGCAAATAGGCACTCTAAACATTCATTCGCAAGTTTGTTAAAGCTGACTGTTTTCAGTTATGTTAGGTATATACCTGGAGAGCAATTGCTGGATCACAAGGTACCTCAATGTTTAATCCTTCAAAGAACAGCCCAATTCTTTTCCAAAGTTGTTCCAGCTTTTTATATCCCACCCCCCAAGTAGTGCAGATGAGAGGTCTGATTTTTCTGTATCTTCCCCATTTGTTATCATGTGACTTTTTTCTTAGCTCTCTTAGTGTGTATGAAGTGGTATCTCAATGTGATTTTTATTTCATTGCCCTGACGGCTAAGGATGCTGAGCATCTTTTCATGTCCTTATTATCAATTTGTATATTTTGCATGGAGAAATGCCTATTCAGATAATTTTGGTCATTTTATATTGAGGTTATTCTTTCAATAGTTCATAGTCTGTTTAGATCATTTCCTTACAAAGTTTGGCTTAATTTTAAAAATTATATTCTAGTTAAGCTTGCAAACGCCAGTTGGTCTTCATTTTAAAAATCTGATCAAAATGAAAATAAGTTAATTCTATGCCTTTGTTAGGTAATATTTTTCAAATATTTTTCCTCACATAAACCTCTTAATATTCTCATGAGTTGGGTATTACAAATATCTACACGTAACTTCAGAAAAACTGTACAAAAAAGATCTTCATGACCTAGATAATCATGATGGTGTGATCACTCCCCTAGAGCCAGACATCCTGAAATGTGAAGTCAAGTGGGCCTTAGAAAGCATCACTATGAACAAAGCTAGTGGAGGTGATGGAATTCCAGTTGAGCTGTTTCAAATCCTGAAAGATGATACTGTGAAAGTGCTGCACTCAATATGCCAGCAAATTTGGAAAACACAGGACTGGAAAAGGTCAATTTTCATTCCAATCCCAAAGAAAGGCAATGCAAAAGAATGCTAAAACTATTGCACAGTTGCACTCATCTCACATGCTAGTAAAGTAATGCTCAAAATTCTCCAAGCCAGGCTTCAGCAATACGTGAACCGTAAACTTCCAGATGTTCAAGCTAGTTTTAGGAAAGGCAGAGAAACCAGAAATGAAATTGCCAGCATCTGCTGGAACATGGAGAAAGCAAGAGAGTTCCAGAAAACCATCTATTTCTGCTTTATTGACTATGCCAAAGCCTTTGACTGTGTGGATCACAATCAACTGTGGAAAATTCTGAAAGAGATGGGAATACCAGATCACCTGACCTGTCTCTTGAGAAACCTGTATGCAGGTCAGGAAGCAACAGTTAGACAGACTGGTTCCAAATAGGAAAAGGAGTATGTCAAAGCTGTATATTGTCACCCTGCTTATTTAACGTATATGCAGAGCACATCATGAAAAACGCTAGGATGGAAGAAGCACAAGCTGGAATCAAGATTGCCAGGAGAAGTATCAATAACCTCAGATATGCAGATGACACCACCCTTATGGCAGAAAGTGAAGAACTAAAAATCCTTTTGATGAAAGTGAAAGAGGAGAGTGAAAAAGTTGACTTAAAGATCAGCATTCAGAAAACTAAGATCATGGCATCCGGTCCCATCACTTCATGGGAAATAGATGGGGAAACAGTGGAAACAGTGTCAGACTTTATTTTTGGGGGCTCCAAAATTACTGCAGATGATGATTGCAGCCACGCAAGTAAAAGATGTTTACTCCTTGGAAGGAAAGTTATGACCAACCTAGATAGCATATTGAAAAGCAGAGACATTACTTTGCCAAAAAAGGTCCATGTAGTCAAGGCTATGGTTTCTCCTGTGGTCATGTATGGATGCAAGAGTTGGACTATGAAGAAAACTGAGCACCAAAGAATTGGTGCTTTTGAACTATGGTGTTGAAGAAGATTCTTGAGAGTCCCTTGGACATCAAGGAGATCCAACAAGTCCGTCCTAAAGGAGATCAGTCCTGGGTGTTCTTTGGAAGGACTGATGCAGAAGCTGAAACTCCAATACTTCGGCCACCTCATGTGAAGAGTTGACTCATTGAAAAAAACACTGATGCTGGGAGGGATTGGGGTCGGGTGGAGAAGGGGACACCAGAGGATAAGATGGTTGGATGGCCTCGCCAACTCGATGGACATGCATTTAAATGAAGTCTAGGAGTTGATGATGGACAAGGCGGCCTGGCGTGCTGAGATTCATGGGGGTCGCAAAATGTCGGACACAACTGATCAACTGAACTGAATTGAACTGAACTGAATGGATCAAGCAAAAATCTCTTGGTACGATTTATATTTAAGGCTCTCCAAGATGTGGTGTATATCTGATCGTAGGCTTCTCTTTAGCTTAACAAACACTCACAGGCTATGTTTCAGTTTTGGTGATATCTTTCTCATTTCCATTTATTTGGCTTTGTCATCCTCTAACTCCAATCTGATAGCTGTCTGCGGCACCAATTACATAATTTGTGGGGCCTCTAGTTCAAAAAGCAAGTAAAAAGCACTGTTAATAGAACTAAAATATAAAACTATGTTTTCCCTCTAATGGTCTTTCTGTAGACTTGTCAGATTGCTTTTACTTCCATTTGACACCATTCTAAATGAAGAAAAATTTAAATGAAAAGTTATTGGCAAGAATTCTACCATTCATCGTTATATTGTGCTATGTCAGTTTTAAAGGCAAATAATAAGTTGAATCCCTAAAATCAGACATTTCATATTTTGTAGCTCTTATATGCATATGTATCTTGTTCTTACTGGAACAGTAATATCATGCACAAATTAGCTCAAAATTAGCTGTCTTTATTTCAATTATTGTTGTATGCATATTGTACCATGTTACCTTCAGCCCTCCAATGGATAAAGAAGAACTGAAATGAAGAAGAAGTATGGGATAGGCTGTCTTTACATTTCTTTTTTTGTCTTTATCTTCAGCTTAAGTAGCTGGCTAATACATAAAAATAACATGCAATAACAGGTGTAAGGCTCTTTAACTCATTGTGTTTCTAAACCACATCTTTCTTTCTGCATTTTAATCAAGATTTGATTCAGAGGGAAAGTGGGGCTATAAATGTGACACTCTTGCCTTGTACTCACTGAGTCTTAATGAATTCTCATGCATCACAGGCCTACAGGTGTCCTATGATCATGGGGCATGGTCAACACTATCTGGTCCAACTTGAATGGCACTTGTTTTCTGTACTGTTTTACATTTACAGGCTAAGTGTAAACATGAAATCTCATAACAGATTGGATATATTTTTCATCTAGAATATTTCTTTTAGCAGAAAATGCTGTTCAGAGTAAAGGAAAGATCTCACCATATTGTGTGAACACATTTTAAAATATTGTGTCACACAAATATTTTCAAAACACATCAGGCTGTTAACTTAAAATTAGGCTGGGTATGTGAAACTCTAAGTAAACACAGCTCTCATCATTCAGGTCTGTCCAAGTCTGGCCATGCCTTGAGCTGCAGTTAGGCAAGCCACCTTACCACTCCAGCCAAAGCCTTACCACCTTCCATTTCTGCTCAAATGGAACTCATGTCTGGGTCCTTCTAAAACCAAGTTAAAACTCTTGCCAAAATCTAGTGAACACTCCTTAAACCAGGTTGATCAGTCATTGAAATCTTTTTTCTCGAGGACTTGTTACCAAGTTACTACAGAAGTAGATACTAAATTGTGTTTTTGATGACTTTCCTCAAATCTTGACTAACTAATAACTAACTCTGACCTAGAAAGAAAGTTAGAGTTAGATTTGTTTCTTCTTCATAAGATAGGGAAATAAGTTCTGATGGGGAGGGAAGAAGTATATATACATATATATCTCCTATTATGGATATGTAGAAATTTCATTGGTGTTTTGCTAGTAACTTAATGAAATAAAGTGAGGGCTTTACATTCAAGTATTTGAAAAAAATATATAAAGTAACTGGGTACAGCAAGTTTAGGTAGACTGTAGGCAAACAAAACAAGTATCCCATGACACAAGCAGTAGATGTCAGGAGTTATAAATCAGGGACCCTGACACTCCTGAAGCCCAGTCTATTTTTGGTGATGATTCAGCAGTCGAAGACTCTCCCTAAGGCAGCATTTTGCCTTAGGTGTTCATATTCCAGCAGTGATTTTAGTATGTTGTCAATTGTCTTTGCCAGTGTAGATCAACATTGCTGAATGGTTGCACAAGCAGAATTATAATGAAAGTCTGTTGTATAAATCCTTTCAGATTTGTCAAGACAAGCAACCTCCAGTTATATCTTAATACGAGTAGAAAGGCCCACCAATCTATATTCAAACACAATAATATTTTAATATTATCTTTTAAATAAACAATGTGAAAAACCATGAATCAGTTAAAAATCCTAAACAAAAATGTTGGCTATTCCTCAAAGTATGGTTAAATTTCACTGAGTGCAATTTTAGGGCTGTGATAATTCTTCCTAATTTTTTAGAGTATGAATACAGAAAGTTATCAAAAACAGCACTGCATTAAAGTAGATGTTTTCTTATAATTTCCCACATTAAAAGGTGTGTGTATGATGTATACAATAACAATAATATTCTAAACATTAAACTTGTCCAAATTCATTGAAACATAAAATAATACTAAATGTGAAGGCTGCCAAGTACATTGAAACATAATGTTAACATATGTGGGAAAAAATTATGCTGGTATGGTGATGAAGATATGTGTTATTAGGATGAAATGCTAGATCCTTCTGTAGTTGTTATTCACAGCCTTTGGAAAATTATAGATCGCTAAAGATATTTTTAGTTCAGATTCAGTAGAACTTTATCTTCACACTCACACATCATCTTTCTTGTATTCAAGTATTGCTTCAAATTATGTGGTGCAATGAAATTATTATATTAAAATCTCAGGTTTATGTTTTAATGGAAATAAGACCACAATATAAACTGTATTTCAAAAAGTATTAATTTTACATAAAATGCTAAAAATTATGAGTCAGAACTCAGGAAAGTCTATGCATTTAAAGTATTATACATATATCATACATATATCAAAATTAGATTTAAACTGATTTGAAAATTAATATTCACTAAACTACCATAGGAACTGCAGCTGCACAGGCGCAGGAGGGCTTAGAGGAGCTACTCCACTTTCAAGGTCAAGAGGGGAGACTGTGAGGAGATACCCTCGTCCAAAGTAAGAAGCAGCAGCTGCACTTTGCTGGAGCAGCTGTGAAGAGATACCCCACATCCAAGGTAAGAGAAAGCAAAGTAAGATGGTAATGTTGTGACAGAGCATCAGGGGACAGACACACTGAAACCATAAACCACAGAAAGCTAACCAATCTGATAACATGGACCACAGAGTAGTCTAACTCAATGAAACTGAGCCATGCCGTGTGGGGCCATCCAGACACGTGGGTCATGGTGGAGCGGTCTGACAGAATGTGGTCCACTGGAGAAGGGAATGGCAAACCACTTCAGTATTCTTGCCTTGAGAACCCCATGAACAGTTTGAAAAGGCAAAATGATAGGATACTGAAAGAGGAACTCCCCAGGTTGGTAGGTGCCAAATATGCTACTGGAGATCAGTGGAGAAATAAGTCCAGAAAGAATGAAGGGATGGAGCCAAAGAAGAAACAATACCCATCTTGGATGTGACTGGTGATAGAAGCGAGGTCCAATATTGCATAGGAACCTGGAATGTCAGGTCCATGAATCAAGGCAAATTGGAAGTGGTCAAACAGGAGATGTCAAGAGTGAACATAAACATTCTAGGTATCAGCGAACTAAAATGGACTGGAATGGGTGAATTTAACTCAGATGACCATTATATCTACTACTGTGGGCAGAAATCCCTCAGAAGAAATGGAGTAGCCATCATGGTCAACAAAAGGGTCTGAAATGCAGTACTTGGATGCAATCTCAAAAACGACAGAATGACCTCTGTTTGTTTCCAAGGCAAATCATTCAATATCATGGTAATCCAAGACTATGCCCCAACCAGTAACACTGAAGAAGCTGAAGGTTAATGGTTCTATGAAGACCTGCAAGACCTTTTAAAACTAACACCCAGAAAAGATGTCCTTTCCGTTATAGGGGACTGGAATACAAAAATAGGAAGTCAAGAAACACCTGGAGTAACAGGCAAATTTAACCTTGGAGTACGGAATGAAACAGAGAAAAGGCTAATAGAGTTTTGCCAAGCAAACACACTGGTCATAGCAAACACTTTTCCAACAACACAAGAGAAGACTACACATAGACATCACCAGATGGTCAACACCAAAATCAGATTGATTATATTATTTGCAGCCAAAGATGGAGAAGCTCTATACAGTCAACAAAAACAAGACCAGGAGCTGACTGTGGCTCAGATCATGAACTCCTTATTACCTGTGTGTCTATAGACAGCTAAATTTCACTAGTCTCATGTAAGTAATAACATATAGTATTTGTATTACTCTAACTTATTTCACTAAGAATAATACCCTCTAGATTCATAGATGATGTTAATGGAAATTTTCTTTTTTTATGATTAATATTCCATTGCTGTGTATCTTCTTTATCC
>SJYX01004151.1:561798-591851 GCA_006410675.1 Oreotragus oreotragus | reverse complement strand
TCTCCTTCAGAATGGACTGGTTGGATCTCCTTGCAGTCCAAGGGACTCTCAAGAGTCTTCTCCAACACCACAGTTCAAAAGCATCAATTCTTTGGCACTCATCTTTCTTTATAGTTCAACTCTCACATCCATACATGACCACTGGAAAAACCATAGCTTTGACTAGATGGACTTTTGTTGGCAAAATAATGTCTCTGCTTTTTAATATGCTGTCTAGGTTGATCATAACTTTTTTCCAAGGAGCAAGCTTCTTTTAATTTCATGGCTGTACTCACCATCTGCAGTGATCTTGGAGCCCCCCAAAATAAAGTCAGCCACTGTTTCTACTGTTTCCCATCTATTTCCCATGAAGTGATGGGACCGGATGCCGTGATCTTAGTTTTCTGAATGTGAAGCTATAAGCCAACTTTTTCACTTGCCACTTTCATCAAGAGGCTCTTTAGTTCTTCTTCGCTGCCATAAGGGTGGTGTCATCTGTGTATCTGAGGTTATTGGTACTTCTGTTGTTAATCTTGATTCCAGCTTGTGCTCCATCCAGCCCAGCGCTTCTCATGATGTATTCTGCATATAAGTTAAATAAGCAGGGTGACAATATACAGCCTTGACGATTCCTCACTAATGTATACATTTTGATGCAACTTTTTTTTTGCTTTTTATTGTACTGTACTTTTTCAGATATCTTTATTGTGATCTAATATGTACAACACAACTTGTATGATCTTAATTTTTACAAGTTTAGCTTTGTTTTAGAGTTGAGTTGATTTACAATGTTGTGTTAGATTAAGTTGTAACAGCACAGTAATTTACATATTCTTTTATTTGTCCTTTATGAGATTCTTTCCCCATATAGGTTACACACTATATTTAGTGAGTTCCCTATTCTATACATTAGGTCTTTGCTGAGCATATATTATGCGTATAGTAGTGTGTATATTTTAAACCCAAGTCCTAATTCATGCCTGCCTGCCACCTGCCTCCTTTCTTAACCCTGAGTTTGTTTTCTTGGTCTCTGAGTCTGTGGATCTCTTTTGGTTTTGGAAGTAAATTCCTTTAATTTTTCAAGAACTTCCTTACTCTTCTCCACTTTCTCTTCCCACCAACAATGTTGGAGAGTTTCTTTTTCTTCACAACCACTCAAACATTTCTTATTTGTAGATGTTTTAATTAGGGAAATTCTGATTGTTGTGACATCTCAGTTTGATTTTGATTAAAACTCATCAATGTTGATCATCTTTTCTGGTGCTTCCTGTCCATCTGAAGGTCCTTTCCAGAGACTGTCTATGCAGGTCTTCCATCTGGTTTTCTGTTGGGTTGCTAGTGTTTTGATATTAAGGTGAGGGGGCTTTTTGTATATTTTGGAGATCAGTGCTTTGTGGATCACATCATTTACAATTATTTTCTCCCGTTCTCTATTATTGATTTCCTTTTTGTTGTGCAAAAAGCCATTGATTTGATTAGGTCCAGTTTGTTTATTTTTCTACTGCCTTGGGAGCCTGATGTAAGAAAACAGTGGGAGAACTTCTGACAGAGTATGTTTCCGTTCATTTTCCTCTATGAGTTTGTGGTGTGATGTCTCCTATTTAAGTCCGCTAGCCATCCTCAGTTCCTCTTTTCGGTAGGTGTGTGAGTGGATTCTGATTTCAGTGATATTTTTGGCTGCCCAACTTCCTCATCCCCAGTTGTGGTGGAGACTTTTCCCCATTGTGTATCCTTGTTCCTCCATCAAAGATTAACTGACCGTAGATGTGTGGGTTTGTCCTGGAGTCTGTGTTCTGTGCCACTGTCCCACAGGCCTGCCTCTGTGCCAGGACCTCCTTGTTTTGAGTACTGTAGCTCTGCAGTGCTCTGTGGAGTCTAGGAGGGTTCTGCCTCCTGCTTTGTTCTTGGGGCTCAGGATTGCTTTGGAAATTCTGTGTCAGGAATGGTTCCAAGTAAACTTTAGGAACAGTGGTTCTAGTTTTGTGAAAATGTCACAGGGAATTTATTAGTGATCACATTAAATCTATAGATTGTTTTGGGCAGTATGGCTGTTTTTAAAAATTACTCTCATCAATGTAAAAGCCTGGGTTATTTTTCTATTTCTTTGAGTCATCTTCAATTTTATTTTTATTGCTTTATGGTTCTCGGCATATAAGTTTTTGACCTCCTTAGGTTAATTCCTCAGTACTGTACTCATATTGATGTGACTTTTTTTTGTTTTTTACTGTATTTACTTTTTGAATTTCTATATGGTGATATAGTATTCGTAACAATTTTATGATCTTAATTTTTATGAATTTTTACTTTATATTGGAATCAAGTTATTTACACGTGCTGTGTTAGATTCAGTTGTAACAGCCCCATAATTTTCTTATAGCTATCCTTTCTTTCAGATTCTTTTCCCATAGAGGCCATACAGTATATTTAGTTGTTTCCTTTTCCATCCGTTAGGTACTAGTTGAATATGTATTGTATATTTTGTACTGTGTACATGTTAATCTCAAGCTCCTAATTTGTCCCTGCCCACCACCAGTTCCCTTCTTAAGCATAAGTTTCTTTTCTCAGTCTCTGTGTTTGTTAAATTTCTTTTTGTTATGTAAATAAGATCATTTAATTTTTTTCTTTTATTTATTTTTTCCTTCACGATATTGTATTGGTTTTGCCATCTAATTTCTAAGGAGCCTCCTTACTATTCTCTATACTGCTCTACCAGTTTACATTCCCACCAGAAGTGTAGGAGCGTTCCTTTTTCTCCACACCCTGTCCAATATTTTTATTAGTAGACATTTCACTTCTGGAAATTCTGAGCATAGAGGTGATGCTTCGTTGTGGTTTTCATTTGCATTTTGTTAAGCACTATTGATGTTGATCCAATAACACAAATCATCATTCCTGTGATTTGGGGCCATCTGTAGGTCTACCCTGGAGGAATGTCTATGTAGATCTTCTGGCTGGTGGCTTTCTAATTGCATTGCTAGTGTTTTGATACTGATGTAAACAAACTGTTCCATAATTTCCAGATCAGTGTCCTGTGGATCACATCATTTGCAATTATTTTGTCCCATCCAGTGGGCTGTCTTTTCCTTTTGTTTATGGTTCCTTTGCTGTGCAAAATGATAGCTTGATTAGGTCCCATTTTTATATCTTTGATTCATTTTCTATTGCCTTGGGAGACTAACCCTAAGGCAAGAACTGTGCAATTTCTCTCTGAGAATCTTTGCCTACTTTTTTCTTTAGGAGTGATGTCTCTTATTTGAGTCTTCAAGCCATATTGAATTAGTTTTTGTTGAATGGTGTGGTGTGATGTCTCTTATTTGAGTCTTCAAGCCATATTGAATTAGTTTTTGTTGAATGGTGTGCATGTGGGTTTTAATTTCAGTGATTGGGACGCAACTCTATAATTTTCCCAACACTGCTTGCTGAAGAGATTGTCTTCTTCTGCTTGTACTGGGTTGGACAAAAGGTTCCTTCAAGTTTTTCCATAGCATTGTACAGAAAAATCCAAGAGAAATTTTTGGCCAACCCCAAAATTCTCGATTCCACTGTGGAATATTAACTGACCTTAGGTGGATTTCTGCCTGGGGTCTCTCTCCTTGTCCATTGTCCCGTAGGTCTGTTTTGTGCCAGGACCCCCTTGTTTTGAGATCTGTAGCTCTGTAGTGATGGGTCAAGTCTGGGAGGGTTCTGCCTCCTGCTTTTTGATCCTCGGGATTGGTTGGGGAATTGTGTGTCTTGTATATGTCCACATAAATTTAAGGGTCAGGTTCTAGCTCTGTGAAAAATGTCACAGGGAATTTGATAGACATTGCATGTGATCTATCGATTGCTTTGGGTAGTATGACCATTTAAAAGTATTACTGCTCTCAATCCAAAAGCATGTGAAATCTTTCCATTTATTTGGTCATCTTCCATTTTATTTGTAGTATTTTATGGTTCTCAGAGTATAAATCTTTGACCTCTTTAGTCAATGGCACCCCACTCCAGTACTCTTGCCTGGAAAATCCCATGGACGGAGGAGCCTGGAAGGCTGCAGTCCATGGGATCGCTGAGGATCGGACACGACTGAAGATTTCATGTTCACTTTTCACTTTCATGCATTGGAGAAGGAAACGGCAACCCACTCCAGTGTTCTTGCCTGGAGAATCCCAGGGACGGGGGAGCCTGGTTGGCTGCCGTCTGTGGGGTTGCACAGAGTAACGGAGGAGCCTGGAAGGCTGCAGTCCATGGGATCGCTGAGGATCGGACACGACTGAAGATTTCATGTTCACTTTTCACTTTCATGCATTGGAGAAGGAAACGGCAACCCACTCCAGTGTTCTTGCCTGGAGAATCCCAGGGACGGGGGAGCCTGGTTGGCTGCCGTCTGTGGGGTTGCACAGAGTCGGATACGACTGAAGCGACTTAGCAGCAGCAGCAGCAGTCCAGTTAACTCCTCAGTACTGTATTCATTCTGATGGGACATTTTTGTGTTTACTATACTTTTAAAAATTTCCGTATTGTGGATAAATATGCATAACATTACCTCTATGATCTTAATTTTTAAAACTTTTATTTCATATTGAAAAAGTGTTGATTTACAATGCTGTGTTAGATTCAGTTTTAATGCATAAAATTTACTTATATCTATCATTTTTCAGATTCTTCTCCATATAGTCTGTCTAGGATATTTGTGCTCCCTGTTGTACACATTAGTTATTTGTTGAATATGCATTGGGTATAAGTAATGTGTATATGTTAATCTCAACTCCTATTTTAACCTGCCCATCGCTAGTTTCCCTTCTTAAGCATAAGTTTGTTTTCTCTGAGTCTGTAAGTCTCTTTTTGTTCTGTAAATAAGATCATTTAATTTTTAAGGAACCTCCTTACCATTCTCCACAGTAGCCGTACCACTTATATTCACACCCAAGAATGTAGGCATGTGCCTTTTTCTCCCACCCTGTCCAGCATTTCTTATTAGTAGACATTTTAATTATGGAAAGTCTGATCATTGTGGTGATACCTCATTGTGGTTTTCATTTGCATTTTGTTAACAAATTATCGATGTTGAGCATGTCTTCCTGTGTTCTTCGGTCATCTGTAGGTCTACCCTGGAGAAATATCTATGCAGATCTTCTGCCCATTTTTTTGATTGGGCTGCTAGGGCTGTGACACTGAAGTGAATGAGTCATTAGTACGTTTTTGAGATCCGTGTCTTGTGGGTCACAACATTTGCCGCTACTTCCTCCCGTCCCGTGGGTTGTCTTATTTTGTATATGGTTTCCTTGGCTGTGCCAGTGGTCATAAACTCGATTAGGTTCTACGTGTGTACCTGTGGCTCATTTGCTATCATCTTGGGAGACTTACCTAAGGGGAAAAAACAGTATGATTTCTGTCAGAGAACACTCTGCCTAATTGTTCTCTAGGAGTTCATGGTGTGGTGTTTCTTAAGTCTCCAAGTCATTTTGAGTTACTCTGCCTGATGGTGTGCATGTGGGTTCTAATTGCCGTGGCTGGCACGTGGCTCTGACTTTCCCAGCACCACTCGCCGTGAGACTGTCTTCTTACCCTTGTCCTGTTGTTGTTAAGTCACTCAGTTATGTCCTACTCTTTGCGACCCTATGGACTGCAGCCCACAAGGCTCTTCTGTCCATGGGATTCCCCAGGCAGGAATACTGGAGGGGCTTGCTATTGCCTTCTCTGGGGAATCTTCCCAACCTGGGGAATCAAACCCAGGTCTCTTCCATTGGCAGGCAGATTCTTTCCCACTGAGTCACCTTGGAAGCCCTCCCCTTTTATAGGGCTGGCCAAAAGTTTCCTTAAAAGTTTTTTCATAACATCTACAGAAAAATCTGAATGCAATTTGTGGCCAGCCCAGTATATTCTCGCTTCCATTGTGGAGGATAAATTGAGCACAGTGTGTGGGTTTGATCCTAGGGGCTCTGTGCTTTTCCATGGTCCCATAGGTCTGTCTCTGTGCCAGGACCTCCTTGTTGTGAACGCTGTAACTCTGGTGTTGTGTGGAGGCTGGGAGGGTTATGCTTCCTGCTGTGTCCTTGATCCTTAGGATTGCTTTGGCAATTCTGCATCATATATGATTCTGGGTAAATTTTAGAATCTTGGGTTCTACTTCTGTGAAAAATGTCTTAGGGAATTTGACATGGATTGCATTTAATCTGTTGACTGCTTCAGATAGTATGGCCATTTAAAACTACTGCTATCAATCCAAAATAGAATTTTTAAGTATTTTATTTAATACTTTGCTACCATTTTATTTCATTTCAGCTTTATTCATATTTTTATTATGGTATAATAGGCATAACATAACATGTTACCTTCTTAATTAACATTTGTATTGATGATAAAGTAGCATTGAATTACAATGTTGCGCTTTCACTTGTAGAGCCTATTGATTTATTTATACATATATATATATGATTTTTCTTTTTTCAAATATGACATAGAGAGTAAAGTTCCCTGTGGTTGTTGTTGATGATATATTTTTAATTTTGTAAAGAGTGGCGTATCTAAATGATACCGAAACTCCTAAATCGTGCCTACCCGTCTCTTTTGCCTTTGGTGCCTGTAAGTCTCTTTACTCGCTCTGTGAGCCTGTGTATCTGCTTCTCCTTTTAAGTAAGCTCACTGAGTTTGTGCGGACCTCCTTACTGTTCTCCACAGTGGCAGGGCCCCTTTCTGTTCTCAACGACAGTGCAACGCAGCAGCAGTGCAACAGTTCCCCACACTCAGAGCAACGTTTCTTATCTGTAGACGTTTTAATTATGGAAATTCTGGTCATTGTGGTACCTCACTGTGGCTTTAATTTGCATTTCATGAATAATAAATGATGTTGAGCATCTATTCTGTGCTTTTTGGCCATCTGGATGTCTTCTCTGGGGAAATGTGTATGTAGATATTCTGCCTGTTTTTTGATTGGCTTATTAATGTTTTTGTTGCTGAGCTGAATGAGCTGTTTCTGTATTTCGGAGATCAGCCTTGATCTCAACGTTTGAAACTAATTTTTTCCCACTGGATGGGTTGGGTTTTTTTTTTTTCCTTTTTAAAATGGGTTTCCTTTGTTGTGCTAATGATCACAACTTTGATTAGGTCTCATTTGTTTATTTTTCATTCATTTTCTATTGCCTTGGGAGACAAAAATATAATGGTACCATTTGTGAGAGAACGTTTTGCCTACCTTTTTCTCTGGAAGTTTATGGAGTGATGTCCATTATTAACTCCTCAAGCTTTTTTGAGTTCCTATTTGTTGAATGTTATGCACGTGGGTTCTAATTTCAGTAATTATTTATATGTGGCTACTAGGAGGGTTACACCTCCTGCTGTGTCCTTGGTACTCAGGATTGCTTTGGCAATTCTGGGTCATGTATAGTTCCAAGTAAGATTTAGAATCATTGGTTCTAGTTCTGTGAAATATCACAAGGAATATGATAGGGATAGCCCTAAATCTGTAGATTGTTTTGGGTCATATGGGCATTTAAAAAATATTACTGGTATCAAACCAAAAGCATGGGTTATCTTTTCATTTCTATGAATCATCTTCAACTTTATTTTTGGTGTTTTATGCTTCTTAGCATGCAGCCATGAAATTGAAAGATGCTTGCTCCTTGGAAGAAAAGCTATGACCCAATCTAGATAGCATATTAAAAAACAGAGACATTACTGATGAAGGTCCATCTAGCTAAAGCTATTTTTTCCCAGTAGTCAGGTGTGGTTGTGAAAGTTGGACCATAAAGAAAGCTGAGCACTGAAGAACTGATGCTTTTGAACTGTGGTGTTGGAGAAGACTCTTGAGAGTCCCTTGGACTGCAAGGAGATCAAACCAGTCAATCCTAAAGGAAATCAATCCTGAATATTCATTGGGAGGACTGATACTGAAGCTCCAATACTTTGGTCACCTGATACAAAGAACTGACTCGTTGGAAAAGACTCATGCTGGGAAAGATTGAAGGCAGGAGGAGAAGGGGACGAAAGAGGGTGAGATGATTGGATGGCATCACCAACTTGATGGACATGAGTTTGAGCAAACTCTGGAAGTTGGTGATGGACAGGGAAGCCTGGCGTGCTATACTTCTTGGGGTCACAAAGAGTCAGACATGACAGAGTGACTAAACCGAATGACTGACTGAAGTAAATTCATTTAGTTTTTAAAGAACTTCCTTGGAAGGGCAACCCACTCCAGTATTCTTGCCTGGAAAATCCCATGGACAGAGGAGCCTGGTGGGCTACAGTCCATGGGGTCGCAGAGTCAGACACAACTGAGCAACTTCACTTTCACTTCACTCTTCTCCATAATGGTGGTACCACTTTTCTCTTCCCAGCAACAGTGTAGGAGAGGTGTTTGTTTGCTTGTTTGTTTTTTTCACACCAACTCAAACATTTCTTATTTGTAGATGTTTTAGTCATGGAAATTTTGAATGTTATTATGATACCTCTATTTGGTTTGATTTGCATTTTGTTAAAAATTATCAATGTTGGGCATCTTTTTCTATGCTTCCTGGCCATCTGAAGGTCTTTTCTGGAGAGATGTCTGTGTAGATCTTCTGTCTGGTTTTCTGTATAATTGCTAGTGTTTTGATATTGAGGTGAGTGAGCTTTTTGTATATTTTGAGACTGATATCTTGTGGATCATGTTGTCTGCAACTATTTTCTCCCATTCTCTCTTACTTTTTTATTGATCAAAAGCCTTGAATTTGACAAAGTCTCATTTTTTATTTTTGTTTTACCTTGAGAGCTAGAAGTGAGAAAACAATGGGATAATTTCTGACAGTGTGGTTTCCCTTTGTTTTTCTCTAGGAGTTTGTGGTGTGGTGTCTTCCTGTTTAAGTCCTCTAGCCGTTTTGAGTTCCTTTTTTTGGGGGGGTGGGTAGCTGTGTGGGTGTCTTCTAATTTCAGTGATTATCTGTGGCTGTTCAGCTTCTCCACCTCCACTTGCTATAGAGACTGTCTTTTCCCGTTGTATATTCTTACTTCCTCCATCAAAGATTGACCGTAGGTCTGTGGGTTTGTGCCTGGGGTTTCCATTCTTTCCCATTGCCCCATAGGTCTGTTTCTCTGCCAGGACCCCCTTGTTTTGAATACTGTAGCTCTGTAGAGTTGTGTGGAGTCTGGGAGGGTTATGCCTCCTGCTTTGTTCCTGGTCCTCAGAATTGCTTGGCAGTTTGGGGGTTATTTATGGTTCCCTATACATTTAGAATTACTGGTTCTAATTCTGTGAAAAATATCATGGGTAATTTGACAGGGATTCCCTTCAATCTTTAGATTGCTTTATGAACTATGGCCTTTGTAAAAATATTAATGCTTCTAATCATAGAGTACGGTATGTTTCCATTTCTTTGGTTTCCTTTATTTTTATTTCATAGATCTCAGCGTAGGTCTTTCACCTACATGTTTGTTTATTTTAAAATATTTTATTTGATGTGACTTTCTCCTACATAATATTTGCTTTAAAATATTTTATTTATTTTTTTCCCTATCAGATTTCTGTATTCTTGTAAAGTATGCATAACATTTTCCCCTTAAAAATTTTTTTTTTTGTATATTGGTGGAGTATTGATATGCTGTGTTATTTTATTTTCAGTTGTACAGCAAAGTTATTTCCTTATTCAGATATCTATTCTTTTTCATGTTCTTTTTACAAATAAGTTAATAAAGAGTATTTAGTACAGTGTTATACAGTATGTGCTTAGGAGTTATCTTTTGTGTATACAATAGTGTATGTATATTAATCTTAACTTTTTAAATTATCCTGCCACCTTTCTCAAGTGGTAAAGCTCATTCTTCCTCGTTTGCGAGTCTGTGAGTGTGTTTCTTTTATTTTTAACGAACTAGTGTTTTGATATTGAGGTGAGTGAGCTTTTTGTATATTTTGAGACTGATATCTTGTGGATCATGTTGTCTGCAACTATTTTCTCCCATTCTCTCTTACTTTTTTATTGATCAAAAGCCTTGAATTTGACAAAGTCTCATTTTTTATTTTTGTTTTACCTTGAGAGCTAGAAGTGAGAAAACAATGGGATAATTTCTGACAGTGTGGTTTCCCTTTGTTTTTCTCTAGGAGTTTGTGGTGTGGTGTCTTCCTGTTTAAGTCCTCTAGCCGTTTTGAGTTCCTTTTTTTGGGGGGGTGGGTAGCTGTGTGGGTGTGTTCTAATTTCAGTGATTATCTGTGGCTGTTCAGCTTCTCCACCTCCACTTGCTATAGAGACTGTCTTTTCCCGTTGTATATTCTTACTTCCTCCATCAAAGATTGACCGTAGGTCTGTGGGTTTGTGCCTGGGGTTTCCATTCTTTCCCATTGCCCCATAGGTCTGTTTCTCTGCCAGGACCCCCTTGTTTTGAATACTGTAGCTCTGTAGAGTTGTGTGGAGTCTGGGAGGGTTATGCCTCCTGCTTTGTTCCTGGTCCTCAGAATTGCTTGGCAGTTTGGGGGTTATTTATGGTTCCCTATACATTTAGAATTACTGGTTCTAATTCTGTGAAAAATATCATGGGTAATTTGACAGGGATTCCCTTCAATCTTTAGATTGCTTTATGAACTATGGCCTTTGTAAAAATATTAATGCTTCTAATCATAGAGTACGGTATGTTTCCATTTCTTCGGTTTCCTTTATTTTTATTTCATAGATCTCAGCGTAGGTCTTTCACCTACATGTTTGTTTATTTTAAAATATTTTATTTGATGTGACTTTCTCCTACATAATATTTGCTTTAAAATATTTTATTTATTTTTTTCCCTATCAGATTTCTGTATTCTTGTAAAGTATGCATAACATTTTCCCCTTAAAAATTTTTTTTTTTGTATATTGGTGGAGTATTGATATGCTGTGTTATTTTATTTTCAGTTGTACAGCAAAGTTATTTCCTTATTCAGATATCTATTCTTTTTCATGTTCTTTTTACAAATAAGTTAATAAAGAGTATTTAGTACAGTGTTATACAGTATGTGCTTAGGAGTTATCTTTTGTGTATACAATAGTGTATGTATATTAATCTTAACTTTTTAAATTATCCTGCCACCTTTCTCAAGTGGTAAAGCTCATTCTTCCTCGTTTGCGAGTCTGTGAGTGTGTTTCTTTTATTTTTAACGATAAAGTTTAATGCTATGGGGTCTCCACAGTGTCGTCCATGCTAGTTTTTATCAATTACATTCCCCATGACAGTGTTGGAGGGATTTATTTTTTTTCTCCCCAGGGTTTGTTGCTTGTAGATAATTTAATTATGGAAATTTTTATCAGTGTGCGGTGACGCTTCATTGTAGCTTTGACCTCCGTTTCCCTAACAATTATCTCCACTAAGCATGTTTTCATGTACTCTTTGGCTGTCTCTCTGTCTCCTTTTTAGTAATGTCTGTTTAGATCTTCTGCCCATTTTTTGATTTAGTGTTTTTGATATTGAAGTCAATGAGAAAGGGGATGTATTTTGCAGTTTAGTTCAGTCGCTCAGTCATGTCCAACTCTTTGCAGCCCCGTGGACTGCAGCACGCCAGGCTTCCCTGTCCATCACCAACTCCCGGAGCCTGCTCCAACTCATCTCCATCAGGTCAGTGATGCCATCCAACCATCTTACCCTCTGTTGTCCCCTTCTCTTTTCTTCAATCTTTCCCAAACTCAGGGTCTTTTCCAGTTAATCAGTTCTTTGTATCAGATGGTCAAAATGTTGGAGCTTCAGCATCAGTCCTTTCAGTGAATGTTCAGGGCTGATTTCCTTTAGGATTGACTGGTTGGATCTCCTAGCTCTTCAAAGGACTCTCAAGAGTCTTCTCCAACACCACAGTTCAAAAGCATCAATTCTTTGGTGCTCAGCTTTCTTTATGGTCCAACTCTCACATCCATACATGACTACTGGAAAAAACCATAGCTTTGACTAGACAGACCTTTGTTGGCAAAGAAATGTCTCTGTTTTTCAATGTGCTGCCTAGGTCGGTCATAGCTTTTATTCCAAAGAGCAATTGTCTTTTAATTTCATGGCTGTGGAATTTCATATTTTGCAGATTAATTGCTTTTTGGTCGTATCATTTTCAAATATTAATATCTTCTCTCGGTCTTTAACTTTTCATTTTTTTATGGTTTGCTGTACAAAATTTCATAAGCTTGGTCTTATTTATTTTTTCTTTTCTTTTTTTTTTCTATTGCCTGAGAGACTGAACTAAGAAAACAATGGTATTAGTACAATTTATGTTAGAGAATATCCTGCCTATATTTTCCTCTAGAAGTTTTTATTGTACTTGGTCATACGTAGTTTTTCAATATATTTTGTGTTTACTTATTTTTAGGGTAAAGAATGTTCTCATTTCATTTTTTTGCATGTAGTTGTCCCCGTACCCTTGCCTGGAAAATCCCATGGACAGAGGAGCCTGGTGGGCTGCAGTCCATTGGGTCGCTGGGAGTCAGACACGACCGAGCAACTACACTTTGACTTTTCACTTTCATGCACTGGAGAAGACAATGGCAACCCACTCCAGTGTTCTTGCCTGGAGAATCCCAGGGATGGGGGAGCCTGGTGGGCTGCCGCCTATGGGGTCGCACAGTCGGACACGACTGAAGTGACTTAGCAGCAGCAGCAGTCCCAGCACAACTTATTGAAGAGACTTCATTTTCTCCATTGTTCATTCTTGCCTCCTTTGAGTAGATTTACTAAGCATTGTTTCACGCATTAATTTCCTGACTTTCTGTTCCACTCCACTGATCTCTAATTCTGTTTTGTGCCAGTACCATACTGTTTTGATTAACTTTATAATGTAGTCTGAAATCAGAGAGCTTGATTCCTTCAGCTCTATGGTTTTTTCTTCAAGATTGCTTTAGCTATTTATGTTCTTTTAGGTATCTGTACAAATTTTAAATTTTTTGTCCTTGATCTGCAAAAAAAAAAAAAAGCCTTGGTGATTTGGTAAAGATTGCATTGAGTCCTTTGACTGCCTTGGCTAATATAGTCATTTTGACAGCTTTTATTCTTCCTATCCAATAACATGATTTACCTTTCCATGAGGAGGGCATGGCAACCCACTCCAGTATTCTTGCCTGGAGAATCCTCATGGACAGAGGAGCCTGGTGGGCTACAGTCCATGGAGTCTCAAAGAGTCGGACATGACTGAGCAGCTAGAGTGAAGTGAAGTCGCTCAGTTTCCAGTTTGGATTCCTTTTATTTCATTTTCTTCTGTTTGCCATGGCTAGGGCTTTCAAAAGTTTGTTGAATGAAAGTAGAGAGAATGGGCATCGTTGTCTTGTTCCTGATCTCGGAAGAAATGCTTTCGGCTTTTCATCACTGAGAATGACTTTTGCTGTGGGTTTGTCATATATGGCCTTTATTATGTTGAGATAGGTTTCCTCTATGCCCACTCCCTGGAGAGTTTTTATCAAAAATAGAAGTTGAGTTTTGTCAAAAACTTCTTCTACATCTATGAGATTATCTATTTTTTTTATTCTGCAGTTTGTTAATGTGGTATATCCCTGGTTGATTTGCAGATATTAAAAAATCCTCACATTCCTGTGATAAATGCCACTAAATCATGGTGGATGATCCTTTTAATGTACCGTTGGATTCATTTTGCTTGTATTTTGTTGACGATGTCCCCTTCTACATTCGTTAGTGATATTGCCTGTAATTTTGTGGTATCAGCCTGTAATTTTCTTTTCTTTTGTTGTCTCTGTCTTGTTTTGGTATCTGGGTGACGGTGACCTCATAGAACGTGTTTGAATGTGTTCTTCCTCTGCAATATTTTGGAAAAGTTTCAGAAGGATAGGGGGCTTCCCAGGTGGCGCTAGTGGTAAAGAATCCACCTGCCAAAGCAGGAGCTGAGAGAAACATATGGATTTGATCCCTGGGTCAGGGAGATACCCTGGAGAAGGAAATGGCAACCCACTCCAGTATTCTTACCCGGAGAATTCCATGGACAGAGGCTACAGTGCATGGGATTGCAAAAGAGTCAGACACGACTGAGCGGGCACACACACATTTGGTAGAACTCACCTTCCTCCTCAGTTCTCTTGTAATTGGACGGCTTTCTTTAATGTTACGTTGGATTCCTTTTTATCTGCTGTAGATTTGGGGGTTTTGGTTTACTTGTGGTTTTTATCTAGCAGTCTATATATATACAATTTTTAAGTTGCCAGTCTCTTGATTTTAAATGTGTTTCCACTATCCTACCTTTGTGATTTCCTCTTCTCAGGATTGCTAGCTTTGCGATCATATGTGGTGTGGATGATTTTCTACCCTTACTGTTTATTTGTCTTGACCTATGAGCTTTCCCCTTTCCTAACTGTCTTGTTTCTAGTTGTGCCTTTTCTATCCCTCCTACAGAAATTCCTTTAGCATTTGTTGTAAAGCTGGTCTGGTGGTGCTGAATCCTTTTAGCTTTTGCTTCTCTGTAAAGCTTCTGATTTCTCCTTCAAGTCAAGAGAGCCTGACTGGGTTGAGTATTCTTGGTTATAGGTTTTTCCCTTTTATTACTTTAAATATGGGCTTCCCAGGTAGCACAGTGGTAAAGAATCTGCTTGCTGAAGCAGGAGACACGGTTTCGATCCCTGGGTCAGGAAGATCCCCTGGAGAAAGAAATGGCAACCCACTCCAGTAGTCTTTCTGGGAAAATCCCATGGACAGATGAACCTGTTGGGCTCCAGTCCATGGGGTCACAAAGAGTTGGACACGACTGAGTGTGCATGCACTGCCCTGAACAGTTTAAATACATCATGTCACTTTCTTCCTGGCATGAAAGGTCAAAACAACCTTGTGCTGTGTACGAGCTTCAAAGCTGCGACAGTGCAGAAACTTACACTCAGGTCTCTTTCCAACTAGGTAGCGCCACTAGTGAGGAATAATTTCAGAGACCAAAAAAAAGGCTATTCTGAGTAAAGTTTATCTGGTAAAGAGAAAAATTCTCATGACAAAAAAAAAAGGACAATTGCTCTTAGCGCTGATTGTTTTATTCTGTTTGCTAAAAATATATTAACTGGTAAAAAAAAAAAAAATCACCAAAATATGGTGAAATCTCTCCGAATCCTTCCACTGAGATGGTCTGTTTAGGCAAATTTTCTGGATAGCTGACCCCTCAATTTTCCTAAGTTCTTGTATTTTTAATTTTTGTTGAAAAATCCCTCAGGAATATGTTAAAGTAATCCCCTTCTTTCTTTAGAGCACTAAACATCCTATAAAGTCTGGGGCTGGGAGAGGGTCATAGGGACACAGTCATTGGCCCTGAGCAACTCAGAAACCCCTGGGATGTGGGGGTGAGCCACACTTTGGTCTCCAGATGTCACGGCTCCACCTGACTGCTCTCTACTCTGTCATTCCTTAGCGTCAATCACCAATTGTATGCTTTATCCACTCTATTTGCATATTTTAATATGACTGGAGAAACCAAGCTTATTCAAAGAATTACTAGAGACAATGCTACCATTCCCTGAGGACAGGCCATCTGCTTGACCCTGGGTGCTCACAGCACCATCTGCTTGTTAGAACAGCCTCAGGTTAAGAGGAAGGATGCGCTGGCCAGCTGTGAAAGGCGCCCTGATCCTTAGAGCTTGCGAACATTAGAGCTCGCATTTGGATATGAAATCCGTTGATTTTGTTAGGCTCCTGGGTCAAAGGAGAAAAATAAATAAAAACTTTTTGTGAGATGTAAGTCTAAGAGGAATGGATAAAAATATATATATGGTACATATATACAATGGAATAGTACTCAGCCATTAAAAAGAATGAAATAATGTCATTTGTAGTAACATGGTTGGACTTAGAGATTGTCATACCGTGCGAAGTAAGTCAGACAGAGAAAGAAAAATATGTTATGACATACCTTATATATGGAACCTAAAAAGAAATGATACAAATGAACTTAACTACAGAACAGAAACACATTCAGACTTACAGAACAGACTTATGGCGGGGGAAGTTAAGGAGTTTGGGATGGACAGGTACACACTTCTATATTTTAAATTGATAACCAACAAGGACAGGGGACTCTGCTCAATGTCATATCAGCCTGGAGGGAAGGGAAGTTTGGGGGAAAATGGATACATGTGTATGTACGGCCGAGTCCCTTTACTGTCCACCTAAAACTATCACAACATTGTTAATTGGTTATACTCCAATATAGTTTTTTGTAAAAAGCAAAAAAAAAAAAAAAAGATGTAAAAGTCTATACAAATGTTGCCCCTATGAGTTTTGGACTGGTAATACATTAATAAGACTCATATTTAATCTATTTTAGGAGCAAGCAAACAGACGGAATACAGCTGAGACTACAAAGGGGAGTCAGCCCTCAGCTAGTGACCTCTGACTTCCCCAAGAAGAAGGTGTCCTCACTCTCCACCCAACCTGGGAGCACGCAGGTAAACTCAGGAGAGAGCTGGCAAAGAAACAGATTTGAAGGAGGACAATCAATACCAGGTTTTGACAATTTTATTGGAAAATAAGTACAGTCCATTGATCAATGATATGTGCTGTACATGAATCTGGTGTCTTTCTATATAAAAATATTTGGTATCTGCTGTAGAATTATACAAACAAGGTCTTTTTTGTAAATCATTAACCAGTACAAATATAATTTATCAAAAAACTCATTAAAAAATGGCTCAATACCCTCTTTTACTGCAAATAGAGGCAGAAGGGGAAAAATAAAAATTCTGCTAAGCCAGTTTTAACAACTGCAACTGGAATACTTCACTATATTTGCAAACTTTTCTTGAACACTCACACTGACCAAGAAGAAAAATTCCCATCAGATTATGGAGTAAAATCTAATTAATGGGGAAGGCCTGAAAGGAAAAGGTTAAAGGGAAACTGAACAGAGGTTTTCAAAAAATAAGATAACCTGTGAACATTTTTAAACAGTAAAGCACTACACCAGTCTACGTTATGTGTGCAAATTTCTTCTGAAGGCACTGCCAACAAAGAGACACCCCTGTCTTTTCTGCAGAGAACAGGGCTTGGAGCTGGAGACAGAAGCAAGTTCCCGCAGAGAGAGCCTAAATACAATCAGACTGAAAGAAACAGACCAAGTGCCTGAGGGCAGTTTCTTGGGGAAAGGGACTTGAAGTAAATTTTGAGTTTTGGTAAAATTGGGGTCAGCTAGAGAAAATGTGAAGAGGATTTCTGGTCAGAGGAGACAGGAAGGAGAGGCAGAGGTGGAGGGAGGCTGGGGACAGGTGTGAAGGTGAACGATCTGGGCATGCGCAGAGCAGGACTGAGAGGTGTCTGGCTGCGAAGGGCGGTGGGGAGATGCTCGTGGGCGGAAGTGGGCTTTCGCTCCTGACCCAGGAGGAGCCCATGGAGGCGGTCTAGTAAGGGCATTTTAAGATCCGAGCATCGTAGAAAGATGTTTCATCCGTAGGCCGTGTGTGTGACAGAGTGAGAGGAGGAGGTGACTTTGGAAGTGGACCTTCCAGAGAAGTGACGAGTCCAGGAATAGGCAGAAGAATAAGGTGGAAGCAAGTGGTCACTGCAGGGGGAAGGCAGTAAGAGGTGGGTCCATTCTTTGTTATTCTTGCTCTCAAAATTCTCTCTCTCTCCTGCAGAAAGCTAAGGTTATTTCAAACCCTTAAGAGTCAGGGGAATTCCTTTGCTCATTGAAATGACAGTTTTAAAGGTTCCATGAAATGAAATTCCATCTTTGGAAAGTGACTGCCAGCTGTCTGTCGAGAGGTATGGGAAATGCAAGACAGATGGAGAGTTCTCCAAGAATGCTTCTACGTCCTCTGGGAAGTACAGGTCTCAGTCAGCCTGTAGCAATGCCCAGGAGAACCACTTGAGGGCCTGCTGTCCCCAGACTGGGCCACAGCCCTGCCCTCAGACCCTGGGAGACTTCCTAGATCTGTCTATAGATGGTGAATATCACCTGCATGTTCATTCCTCTGGTTTGATGCCCAGTGCCTTTTCTTAGCAGTTCAAACCTTCAGACAGGGCATCCAGCGCCTGGTTAAAGGGCTTCCCAAGCCCTCTGCCTGGAGTTGCCCTGGCCACAGAGCAACTGTGACCACACCCTGCTCCCTTAATCCGATCCCAGGTGACCTCAGGGATAAGGGACTAAGCAGGTATGTAGGATGACTGTGCAAGTCAGTGAGGCCCAGCCTGCAGCGCCCGAAGACAGGAGTCACCAAGGAACTCTTGGCCAAGCTTCTCCACTATCCGAGAGGCACATGGACCTCCATGGGTTGTTTCTTCTTAGAGTCCAGCAGAGTGGGCGGGGATAGCAGCTGGTGCGTGGATAAACGCCGCTGCCGCTGGACCGGCATGTGGTACCGGACCTTCTTCCAGAATCTCGAGTTCATAGACTGTGACCCCTCTCTTAAGTCCCCTGACCAGCGTATAACCCCCTGCTTCTGCTTAATGAATTTAATGGATTCTGGCATTTTCTCATAGTCTGGAATCTCCTCCAGCTCCAGCAGGATGACTTTAATTCCTTCCTGAATGAGAGCATTGTACATGGCCACCTGCTCTTCAGATGAGCTCCCCGGCCAGCTGAATCCTGACGTTTCTGGGACCAAAATGATAATCAGTCTCCTGCTTTTCTTTACATTTTCATTAACAACCTCAACAATGCCTGAAAAACAGGAGACGCAGCACAGTAAGTAAACTTTCAACCTATAATCCTTCCCTCCAGAACCAAGACCCCTCAAGGTTCTTCCCCGCCCCCTCTCCATCACCTATGTCTCCCGATACTCTTTCTTCTTGCCTTAAAATTAAAGGAGTTTCTCATTTTACAGAAGAGCTCAAACACTGACCCGCAAAAGGTGAGTATTTCATGTCAGAGTAGGAGTACTTTAAGAATAAATTTTATCAACTTTCTTGCTAAACCACTGGATCTACATCACTCCTATTTTACCATCAGTTGTAAAGTAACTACTAGATCTAACTAGTTAAGTTCTGCAAAATGAAATGAAATTTAGTTAATTGTTGTCCCAGTAGAGTATGAGAAAAGTAAACACTTCGCATTTGGTATGAAAATCATCATGTGCCACTATGCTGTTCTGGTCTGGTCTCTCGGTCATGTCTGACTCTTTTTGACCCTTTGGGCTGAAGCCCATCAGGCTCCTCTGTCCATGGGATTCCCCAGGTAAGAATACTAGAAAGGGTTGCCATTCTCTCCTCCAGGGGATCTTCCTGACCCAGGGATTGAACTCGCATCTCCTGCATTGGCAGGCAGATTCTTTACCGCTGAGCCACCAGGGAAGTCCCACTTCAGAGGCTCTTCAAGTTTTCAAGTATGTACACCCAGGCTGCAGTCTTCCAGAGACAGGAAACCCAACTTTAGTAATTCAATTAGTTATACGAGATGTTACTTCTTTCCACTGCATACATACTTTCCCCAGCGTAGTCATCTCGGCCACAGATGAACAACTTATAGCCACACTGTTTTTCCAAGACCTCAGGCATGACTTTAAACACAAAAATATCTGAGTTACAGGTGGACCCTTCCCCAGGGGTCTTTGGACATAGTATGTATGCATCATATGTCTTTCCATCTGAAACTAAAAGAGAAAATGCAATAGCTTTAGAACCAAAAGAAAAAATGAGATTTGGTAAAGTCAGTATCACAAACATCATTTCATAGTGAATTACTAATTTTGTGTACAATGGTACGCAGCAACAATACCAAAAAGTATCATGTCTTTTTAAAGTGTTCATCTCTGACAAGTTTCTTTTCACTGTGTTTCACTGCAAAGTTCTTGTATTATTCAAAGGTCTCCATAAGGAAAGATTCTTCGCCTGCCTGGTATGAAGCTCTCTCCATTTCCTTGTTCTCATCTAACTCACATGCCTCAGTCCTGAATTCTATCCACGCTTCCTTTTATGTATTAGTGTTTTTGTTTAGGCATTGTTGTGTCTGACTCTTTTTGTGGCCCCATGGACTGTAGCCCACCAGACTCCTTTGTCCATGGGATTCTCCAGGCAAGAGCACAGGAGTGGGTTGCCGTTTTCCTCTCCAGGGAATCTTCGCAACCCAGGTATCAAACCCATTCTCCTGCATTGGCAGGCAGATTCTATACCACTCAGCCACCAGGGAAGCCCATATATTAGTGGAGCAGTAGTTTTTTCTGAGATTTAAACAAAATAGAAAATGCTTCCCTGGTGCATGAAAACTGAGTCATTTCTTTCATTTTATGGCATATAATGGGGTGATCTCTGTCCTACCTAGCACAGAGCAAGTCTTCAACCGTGGCTTCTGAATAACTGGATTTATAAGCAGATGCTCTAAATGCCAGGCTATCCTACCGTTATGAACACCAGAACAGTGACTTAGAAAATACTAATACTATTCAGTCTATTCAGTTATGAAACTATAATTATGTATAATTACATTATACTATGATCCGCCTCCCAGAATACTGGAAATAAAAGCAAATATAAACAAATGGGATCTAATTAAAATTAAAAGCTTCTGCACAACAAAGGAAACTACAAGCAAGGTGAAAAGACAGCCTTCTGAATGGGAGAAAATAATAGCAAATGAAGCAACTGACAAACAACTAATCTCAAAAATATACAAGCAACTTATACAGCTCAATTCCAGAAAAATAAACGACCCAATCAAAAAAATGGGCCAAAGAACTAAATAGACATTTCTCCAAAGAAGACTACGGATGGCTAACAAACACATGAAAAGATGCTCAACGTCACTCATTATCAGAGAAATGCAAATCAAGACCACAATGAGATACCACTTCACACCAGTCAGAATGGCTGCGATCCAAAAGTCTGCAAGCAATAAATGCTGGAGAGGGTGTGGAGAAAAGGGAACCCTCTTACACTGTTGGTGGGAATGCAAACTAGTACAGCCACTATGGAGAACAGTGTGGAGATTCCTTAAGAAATTGCAAATAGAACTGCCTTATGACCCAGCAATCCCACTGCTGGGCATACACACCGAGGAAACCAGAATNGGGAGGGGGGTTCATGTTTGGGAGCTCGTGTACACCCGTGGCGGGTTCATGTCAATGTATGCCAAAACCAGTAGAGTACTGTAAAGTAAAATAAAATAAAATTAAAAAAAAAAAAAAAGAAAATACTAATACTATTCAGTCTATTCAGTTATGAAACTATAATTATGTATAATTACATTATTTTGTATGGACCACATTTCATTTTAAAATTTGAATTAAAACCCTCTTAACTACCCCCCACTTTCTCAGGAAAATACTACATAGAATACAAAATTGTACCTTTTTTGGGGAGGAAATCATAGAAGGAATCTCTGTACCAAAGCACAATGTCAACCTTGAAGACTTTGTAGATGCAAACAGAGCATGTAATTACCAATGTTAACATGACGAATATACCAACTGTGGGCTTCTGGAAATCAGGGACTATAGCAGAGAAGAGGGAAAAACACATTAGACTCCAAAGGACTTAAAAACTGAGCACAGCAAATTAAACATTACCATCCCAGAGAAACCATATTTGGGATCGGCCTATAAGTCCAAATTCCAGACAGTATTAACGCATTCATTACTGTATCTTATTAATGGATTATTATTGTTGTTGTTATTTAGTTGCTAAGTCATGACTGACTCCTTTGCGACCCCATGGACTATAGCCTGCCAGGTTCCTCTGTCCATGGGATTTCCCAGGTAAAAATACTGGAGTGGGTTACCATTTCCTTCTGCAGGGGATCTTCCCAACCCAGGGATCGAATCTGTGCCTCTTGCATTTACAGGCAAGTTCTTTACCACTGAGCCACCGAGGAAGCCCCTATTAAAGGACCTGTATGCAGGTCAGGAAGCAACAGTTAGAATTGGACATGGAACAACAGACTGTTTCCAAACAGGAAAAGGAGTACGTCAAGGCTGTATATTGTCTCCCTGCTTATTTAACTTATATGCAGAGTACATCATGAGAAACGTTGGGCTGAGAGAAACACAAGCTGGAATCAAGATTGCCGGGAGAAATATCAATAGCCTCAGATATGCAGATGACACCACCCTTATGGCAGAAAGTGAAGAGGAGCTAAAAAGCCTCTTGATGAAAGTGGAGGAGGACAGTGAAAGAGTTGGCTTAAAGCTCAGCATTCAGAAAATGAAGATCATGGCATCCAGTCCCATCACTTCATGGGAAATAGATGGGGAAACAGTGGAAACACTGTCAGACTTTATTTTTGGGGGCTCCAAAATCACTGCAGATGGTGACTGCAGCCATGAAATTAGAAGACACTTACTCCTTGGAAGAAAAGTTATGACCAACCTAGATAGCATATTCAAAAGCAGAGATATTACTTTGCCGACTAAGGTCCGTCTAGTCAAGGCTATGGTTTTTCCTGTGGTCATGTATGGATGTGAAAGTTGGACTGTGAAGAAGGCTGAGCGCCGAAGAATTGATGCTTTTGAACTGTGGCGTTGGAGAAGACTCTTGAGAGTCCCTTGGACTGCAAGGAGATCCAACCAGTCCATTCTGAAGGAGATCAACCCTGGGATTTCTTTGGAAGGAATGATGCTAAAGCTGAAACTCCAGTACTTTGGCCACCTCATGCGAAGAGTTGACTCATTGGAAAGACTCTGATGCTGGGAGGGATTGGGGGCAGGAAGAGAAGGAGAGGACCTAGGATGAGATGGCTGGATGGCATCACGGACTCGATGGACATGAGTCTGAATGAACTCCGGGAGATGGTGATGGACAGGGAGGCCTGGCGTGCTGCGATTCATGGGGTCACAGAGTTGGACACGACTGAGCAACTGAACTGAACTGAATCTACAAAGGCATTGAGGATGGATACTGTATAAAACTAAGGTGTACTATATTTAATTTCCACTTATGTAATATGCAATAACAGAAAAAACACCAAAGACCATAGGATAAAGCACTCCATAGGAATATGAGTAAAGTCAAAGTCACTCAGATGCCTACAAATGTTCTAAAAAGTAGAAGCGTCGGGTGGAACAAGCGGTAGACTAGAGGAAAGGAAAGAAAAGTTTAGGACTGCCAGACAGTGTTTCACACTCCACATTCTCCCAGCTCCACAGGCTAGTTATTCAGCTGATAACCACGGAGGAGTCTGGTGGAGAGGTAAAGGGGAGGAGGGCAGAGAAAGAAGAAAGAGCCTTCTAAACATCAGGGGCCAAGGAGACAACCAGCAGAGTCTAAAAGCTCGGTTATTTTGTTTTTCCAATTTAGGTCACTGATCCACCTGCAGTTAAACTGGGTATGAAGTGGAAATCAAGGTAGACTAATGTCTGATTGGCCTAATTGATAGTTCACATTTATACTCAATTATTGCAGCTTTTAAAAATATTCATTTATTTATTAGGCTGTGTTGGGTCTCAGGTGCAGCACACAGGCTCTCTAGTTGCGGTGCTTGGGGTTGGTTGCTCCACAGCAGGTGGGATCTTGGTTCCCCAACCAGGATCCAACCCATGTCACCTGCATTGCAAGGCAGATTCTTAACCACTGGACCACCAGGGAAGTCCCCAGCTGTAGCTTTGTACAAGATCATCTTATCTGACGTGTAAATCTTCCAGACAGTTTTTATTCAAGACCACCTTAACTATTCTGGGCCCTTGACATTTCCAGTATGACTTTTAGAATAAACACACCCACAACAACATGTCCACACAAACACACACCCACACCTACACAAATACTGCTGAGATTTTGATTGGAACTGCTTTCAATGTACAGATTAATTTGAGGGGAACTAGAAGGCAATTGCACCCCACCCCAGCACTCTTGCCTGAAAAATCCCATGGACAGAGGAGCCTGGTGGGCTGCAGTCCATGGGGTCGCTAGGAGTCGGACATGACTGAGCGAATTCACTTTCACTTTTCACTTTCATGCATTGGAGAAGGAAATGGCAACCCACTCCCGTGTTCTTGCCTGGAGAATCCCAGGGACGGCAGAACCTGGTGGGCTGCCGTCTATGGGGACACGCAGAGTCGGACACGACTGAAGTGACTTAGCAGCAGCAGCAGCAGAGTATTTATAATACTGAGTCTTTCAATCTATGGTTATTTATCCCTCTATCTATTAGGTCTTTATCTCAGTAATTATTTTTAGTTTGTATCAGATTTTGAACAATTGTTGCTGCATTTATTCCTAAGTATTTGATAGTTTTGATGCTATTATAAATGCTATTTTTTAAAACTTAAGTTCTATTTCTTCATTGTTGCTATTTAAAGATTACATAGAAATACTGTATATAGCAACCCACTCCAGTATTCTTGCCTGGAGAATACCAGGGGTAGTAGAGGAACCACAGAATGTATAGTCCACGGGGCCACAAAGAGTCAGACATGACTGAGTGACTAACATACACTCGTGATATTTCTAAACTCATTTACTAAGTCTAATAGTTTGTCCATAGGTTCTTTTCATTTTTTTCCATGTATACATTCATAAATATTTTAATTGAATTATAAATTATCTTAAAATGTTTCACACACTTTAAAATATTTATTGAAGTGTACTTTATAATGTTGTTTCAGGTGTACAGCAAAGCAATTAAGTTTTATATATGTGTGTGTGTGTATGTGTATACACACTTTTCCTGGCTTCTCTGGCGGCTCAGAGGTAAAGAATTTGCCTGCCACTGCAGGAGACAGAGGTTTGATCCCTGAGTTTGGAAGACCCCACAGCCAGAGGACCCTGGCTGGCTACAGTCCATGAGATCACAAAAGATCTGGACACAATTTAGAAACTAAACAACATATAGACTTTTTTCAAATTTTCTTTCCCTTATAGGTTATTACAAAATACTGAGTGTATAGTATTTGCTATATACAGTAGGTTCTTGTTGGTTATCTATTTTATATATATTAGTGTGTACATGTTAATCTCAACCTCCTAATTTATCCCTCTCCCTCTCCTTTGGTAGGGCTTCCCTGATAGTAACAACATATAGACTTTTTTCAAATTTTCTTTCCCTTATAGGTTATTACAAAATACTGAGTGTATAGTATTTGCTATATACAGTAGGTTCTTGTTGGTTATCTATTTTATATATATTAGTGTGTACATGTTAATCTCAACCTCCTAATTTATCCCTCTCCCTCTCCTTTGGTAGGGCTTCCCTGATAGTTCAGCTGGTAAAGACTCTGCCTGCAATGTGGGAGACCTGGGTTCGATCCCTGGGTTGGGAAGATCCCCTGGAGAAGAGATCCCCTGGAGAAGGGAATGGCTACCCATTCCAGTATTCTGGCCTGGAGAATTCCACAGAACGTATAGTCCATGGGGTCGCAAAGAGTTGGACACGACTGACCACCTTTCACTTTCATTCTGACCAGAGGGAAGTGATACTTTATTGTAGTTCTGATCTGCATTTCTCTATTAATTATTGATGTTGAACATTTTTCCATATGCCTGTTGGCCATCTATATGTCTTCTTTGAAAAAAGTGTCTATTTAGGTCTTCTGCCCATTTTTTGACTGGGTTTTTGTTGTTATTGAGTTGTATAACTGGAAATTAATCCCTTTTCAGTCACATTATTTATGAATATTTTCTCTAATTCTATAAGTTGTCTTTTCATTTTGTTTATAGTTTCATTTGTTGTACAAAAGCTTTTAAGTTTAATTAGGTCCCATTTTGGCTTTGTTTTTATTTACTTTATGTAGAAAATGGATCAGAAATAATATTGCTGTGGTGGTGGAAATAACATTTCTCAGTCATATCCGACTCCTGTGACCCTATGGACTGTATGTAGTCTGCCAAGCTCCTTCTGTCCATGGGATTCTCCAGGCAAGAATACTGCAGTGGGTTGCCATTTCCTTCTCCAGGGGATTTTCCCCACCCAGGGATCAATTTCACTTCTGCACTGCAGGCATATTCTTTACTACTGACCCACCAAGGAAGTCCAATATTGCCGTGATGTATGTCAAAAAGTGTTTTGCCTCTGTTTTCCTGCAGGAGGGCAAGACATAGCTCCACCCACCAGGAGGCCTGAACAAGCCCCTAAATCAGCCTCACCCACCAGAGGGCAGACACAAGAAAACCGTCATCTCACAGCCTGTGGAACTGAGTACGCAAACAGGTCAGAACCTACCCTGGGACCATGGCCCCTGGCCCTTGGGTGGTGAGAGGGAGGTGTACTGATGGGACAATAGAATGTTCCCTATAGAGGCCACTTCTCCAAGGTCAAGAAACATAACTAAACTTCCATATACACAAAAATTCAAATCGAAATCTATGCAAAATGAGACGGCAAAGGAATACATTCCGGACAAAGGAGCAAGATAAAACCCTTCACCTGGAAAAATAACTAACTGAAGTGGAGATAGGCAGTCTACTCAAGAAAGAGTTCAGTATACTGATCATAAAGATCATAAAGTTCTACTCAGGAAAAGGGTGGATGTACAGACTGAGAAGTTACAAGAAGTTTTAACAACCCAGCAGAGCAGAAGGATACCATAACTGCAATGAAAAATACACTAGAAGGAGTCAATGGTAGAATAAATGGGACAGAAAAATGAATCCAGGAGCTGGAACACAAATACCCTCAATATTGTGTTTGATTATACAATGTATGAAAACCAGTAACTTCTGACATCCTCTCTGGAAAGTAGATATTTTGGCTTCCCCTGTGCATCCATCACGGAACTGTTTACCTAAAAATATATTCATTAGGCACCTAGGATGATCAAGATGCAGGTCAAGAAGCAACATTTAGAACTGGACATGGGACAACAGACTGGTTCCAAATCAGGAAAGGAGCACGTCAAGGCTGTATACTGTCACCCTGCTTATTTAACTTATATGCAGACTACATCATGTGAAATGCCGGGCTGGATGAATCACAAGCTGGAATCAAGATTGCTGGGAGAAATATCAATAACCTCAGAAATGCAGATGACACCACCCTTATGGCAGAAAGTGAAGAACTAAAGAGCCACTTGATGAAAATGAAAGAGGAGAGTGAAAAGGTTGGCTTAAAACTCAACATTCAGAAAATTAAGATCATGGCATCCATCCCATTACTTCCTGGCAAATAGATGGGGAAAAAATGGAAACAGTGAGAGACCTTCTTTTGGGGGCTCCAAAATCACTGCAGATGGTGACTGGAGCCATGAAATTAAAAGACACTCCTTGGAAGAAAAGTTATGGCCAACCTAGACAGCATATTAAAACGCAGAGAGATTTCTTTGCCAACCAAGGTCCATCTAGTCAAAGCTATGGTTTTTCCAGTAGTCATGTATGGATGTGAGAGTTGGACCATAAAGAAAGCTGAGCACCAAAGAATTGATCCTTTTGAACTGTGGTGTTGGAGAAGACTCTTGAGAGTCCCTTGGACTGCAAGGAGATCCAACCAATCCATCCTAAAGGAAATAAGTCCTGAACACTCATTGGAAAGACTGATGCTAAAGCTGAAACTAATACTTTGGCCACCTGAGATGAAGAACTGACTCATTGGAAAAGACCCTCATGCTGGGAAAGATTGAATGCAGGAGGAGAAGGGGACAACAGAGGATGAGATGGTTGGGTGGCATCACCAACTCTATGGACATGAGTTTGAGTAAGCTCCAGGAGTTGGTGATGGACAGGGAAGCCTGGCGTGCTGCAGTCCATGGGGTCACAAAGAGTCGGACACGACTGAGCGACTGAACTGAACTGCTGATCAGACTTAAGTTGCTAACTAGCTCTGGAAATAGAATGATTAGCAATTGTCTGCATTATCATAGAACTTACAATCACGTAAAGAAAACTAAGTAAGACAGATATGGAAATACATAGCTGAGGCCCTAACACCTTATCTTTTGGGGCAGAGAGATGCGTTAAGAGAAAGAAAGTAGGACAAAAAAAGTCACAGAAGATACAATTCACCTGAGAAGTAAAGTGAATGGAAGTCCCCAGGTTAAAAGGAATCTAAGAGCATTGTGGGGAGAGGAAATGGCATGGCAAACCTCAAGGTCATGGCATCTTACCATGGGGAAACGAAACTGCATTTCAAATAAACGACTCTCTTGTTTACCTGGATGTATTAGTTGTATATATGCTGTGCTTATTCCTTCTGTATTCTTGGCTAAACAGGTAAATGGATGCAGGAAAAATTTACTTTCCACTGCCGAAATATTAAGCCGTGCGAGGACTGTACTCCTTCTTCTGTTTAAAGGATTCTCCACTCTGTTCAAAAGAGTAAGTAAAATTGTATAGATGGCATCAGTTATAGAAACATTTACCTGGTTTATCTCTTTGTCTCATAAACTACAGCAGTAAGCACAGCCTAAAGCACAGGTGTAAGAGTAAGGCTGTAAGCGGCACACTGATCTGATATTTGATAGCTCTGGGACCACTTCCTAGCAGAGTGAAATCAAATCAAAATGACCAGCTTCCAAAAAGAAAAAATGGGGATACAGGCGTTCTGGGCTCCATGGGACACAGAGAATATATGAAATAAGAGTAGATAGAGACAGGTGGGCAAGGTTCCCAGGTGATGCTAAGGGTTGGGAGTCTCTCCCTGGAGAAGTGACAGGGAAGCCATCAGAGGCTTGAGCAGGCGCGTGCTCTAATTCTTGGTTACATTTCATGAGTCTTCTCTAAACTACTTTAAAAATGAAATGACATGAAGTGAAATTCAGGACGATTGCATCATTGGAATGTTGCACTTTTTAACTGAATTTAAGAGAAAGCCTTCCAAGTGGTCTGGAATTGGTACCATAATAACATATAGTTGTACAAGATCTTATGAATCCTACTTAGCTTAGCAAAACTCAAGGGTCAATCAAAGACCCACTTGGAGAAGGAAATGGCAAACCACTCCAGTATTCTTGCCTGGAAAATCCCATGAACAGAGGAGCCTGGTGGGGTACAGTCCACAGGGTCACAGCAACTAAGCACAGTGACCACTCATCCTTGGTACTAACCCTTGCTTTGTTATTTAGCCACTCAATCATGTCCAGCTCTTTACAACCCCATGGACTGTAGCCCCCTGGGCTCCCTGTCCATGGGATTTCCCTGGCAAGAACACTGGAGTGAGTTGCTACTTCCTCCTCCAGCGAATCTTCTCAACCCAAGGACTGAACCTGCATCTTCTGCACTGTAGACGGATTCTTTACAAGTGAGCCACCGGAGAAGCCAACCCTTGCTACCCTTGGAATTTAATACCACAGTTTGTCTAGGGCACAAGTGACTCCTGGCATACTTACGTGATAAAGTCTTCCTCTAGCACAGGAGTATATGTACTAATCATTGACCCATTCCACTTCCAGTAGACATAGTTACTTAGCCGGCCAGTAACATTGCAGATCAATTGAAGCCAGGATCCTGCAAAGCAATGTATTTTTAAATCATAACATTAATGGACTCTGGTCTATCTAGATTAACAAATGACTGTTGAATAAAAATTTTAAAGTATAAGAAAGGAAAAGAAATTGCTCTTACATCTACCACTGAGAGATGACCACAATTAGTAACTTCATGTATCTTATTCCTTACCTTTCTGTGCACTGTGCAGCTTTTAAAATGGGGCATTATCATCTACTCTACTGAGAATTTTGGCTCACATGATCAGCCTTCCAAAACAGGCTATTTCAATGCAGTTTAGTATGCCATCATAGAGACATATTATGACAAGCTCCTTTCCTATTCAGTTCAGTTCAGTCGCTCAGTCATGTCCGACTCTTTGCGACCCCATGAATCGCAGCATGCCAGGCCTCCCTGTCTAGCACCAACTCCTAGAGTTCACTCAGACTCACGTCCATAGAGTCAGTGATACCATCCAGCCATCTCATCCTCTGTCGTCTCCTTCTCCTCCTGCCCCCAATCCCTCCCAGCATCAGAGTCTTTTCCAATGAGTCAACTCTTCGCATGAGGTGGCCAAAGTACTGGAGTTTCAGCTTTAGCATCATTCCTTCCAAAGAACACCCAGAACTGACCTCCTTCAGAATGGATTGGTAGGATCTCCTTGCAGTCCAAGGGACTCTCAAGAGTCTTCTCCAACACCACAGTTCAAAAGCATCAATTCTTCGGCACTCAGCTTTCTTCACAATCCAACTCTCACATCCATACATGACCACTGGAAAAACCATAGTCTTGACTAGATGGACCTTAGTCGGCAAAGTAATGTCTCTGCTTTTGAATATGCTGTCTAGGTTGGTCATAACTTTTCTTCCAAGGAGTAAGCGTCTTTTAATTTCATGGCTGCAGTCACCATCTGCAGTGATTTTGGAGCCCCC
>SJYX01004151.1:495123-560739 GCA_006410675.1 Oreotragus oreotragus | reverse complement strand
ATAGATGTTTTTCTGGAACTTTCTTGCTTTTTCCATGATCCAGTGGATGTTGGCAATTTGATCTTTGGTTCCTCTGCCTTTTCTAAAATCAGCTTGAACATCAGGGATTTCACGGTTCATGTATTGCTGTAGCCTGGCTTGGAGAATTTTGAGCATTACTTTACTAGCATGTGAGATGAGTGCAATTGTGTGGTAGTATGAGCATTCTTTGGCATTGCCTTTCTTTGGGATTGGAATGAAAACTGACCTTTTCCAGTCCTGCGGCCACTGCTGAGTTGTCCAAATTTGCTGGCATATTGAGTGCAGCACTTTCACAGCATCATCTTTCAGGATTTGAAATAGCTCAACTGGAATTCCATCACCTCCACTAGCTTTGTTCATAGTGATGCTTTCTAAGGCCCACTTGACGTCACATTCCAGGATGTCTGGCTCTAGATGAATGATCACACTATCATGATTATCCGGGTCGTGAAGATCTTTTTTGTACAGTTCTTCTGTGTATTCTTGCCACCTCCTTAAAATCTTCTGACATAATTTCCTAATTTTTAATTATGATTGATATACCAATGAACATGCCTGTACATGTTCATTATGAAATGTTATCCTCAATTTTTTGAGGTTTATAAGTCAGAGATTGGGGGGGACTTTTTTTTGTTTGGATGGCTTTTTTCTCCCTTATAAATCCAATATATTTTGTAAAGATTTTGCTAAGATACTTTATAGACAGCTCTGTTGCAATAGGATCTCTTTTCTTGTTATGTTTACTTGCTGGTGTTTGCTAAAGTCTAATACTATAGTATATTAATTTTATATCTGGCCAGTTAATACAATAATTATTATAACTTTCCCCAATTCTCTTGAAATTTATAGGTATGTAATTATACAATCGGAAAACAAAGTTCTTTTCTCCCCTACAGTCAGCAAGCCTTGGTTCTTTAATCTTTGCATTAGTGGGCACTTCTGGAACAAGTTAGATAACTGTTCATGTGGACAGCTTAGTCTCACTCTTGACTTCAGTAGGAAAGTTGAGACCTGTATAAGGCTGAACACTATAGTGTTTCACAATTAAAAATGCTGGTGATGACTGGTTTGAATTAATGTTATTTATCAAGTGCAGAGGGCTTCCTAGGTGGCTCAGTGGTAAAGAAGCTGCCTGCCAAGTAGGACACACAGGTTTGATCCCTGGGTTGGGAAGATCCTCTGGAGAAGGAAATGGCAACCCACTCAAGTATTCTTGACTGGGAAATCCCATGGACAGAGGAGACTGGCAGGCTACAGTCCATGGGGTCGCAAATCATCAAGTGCAGAAAGTATCTCTCAGTTCCTATTTTTCTAAGTTATTTTATTGGTAATTAATGTGAAATCTAATCAAATAAAAGCCTGACTATAGCATAAACTTGTGCTATGGTGATGGGGTCTCTGACCAGTGTGATATATTAAAATAATTATTTCTAATGTAACATAGGAGGGAGGAGAAGGGGACGACAGAGGATGAGATGGTTGGATGGCATCACCGACTCGATGGACATGAATTTGAGTAACCTCCAGGAGTTGGTGATGAACAGGGGAGCCTGGCATGCTGTAGTCCATGGGGTCCCAAAGAGTCANAGGAGAAGGGGACGACAGAGGATGAGATGGTTGGATGGCATCACCGACTCGATGGACATGAATTTGAGTAACCTCCAGGAGTTGGTGATGAACAGGGGAGCCTGGCATGCTGTAGTCCATGGGGTCCCAAAGAGTCAGACACAAAGGAGAGACTGAACTGAATGCAGTTATTACTTTTAGATCTGTAGATCCAATCTAGGTATTAGAGAGAGCTCTTAAATACACATTCCCAGAGCATGCCTTCTCAACAGGGAAAAATGTGCTTCTTAGTGAGGAGAGCAAGAAAAGCTTATCTATTGCAATGGTCTGCAGTCCTCTAAAGTGCCAGAGTACATATCTGGGCATTAAATATCTGAGAAAGTAAAAGCCTGGCATGCTGTAGTCCATGGGGTCCCAAAGAGTCAGACACAAAGGAGAGACTGAACTGAATGCAGTTATTACTTTTAGATCTGTAGATCCAATCTAGGTATTAGAGAGAGCTCTTAAATACACATTCCCAGAGCATGCCTTCTCAACAGGGAAAAATGTGCTTCTTAGTGAGGAGAGCAAGAAAAGCTTATCTATTGCAATGGTCTGCAGTCCTCTAAAGTGCCAGAGTACATATCTGGGCATTAAATATCTGAGAAAGTAAAGAGGATTGGGGGAAAATGTCCTGTTAGGTGCTGCAGGGGAAGAAAAAAGGGGGAACTAAAAGGTTGAAAACACTGCTCTGAATTCTACTGGCCAATATTTAAAGTTTTCATATCTTTGTTTACATCTGTGAATGTCTGTATATTACCTTCCCACATGAAGAACCACTTGGCCAAGCACAGAATTCAGAGGCCACACATTTTAGCTTCTAATCTCTGTACTATTGTTCTCTGCCTTCATGCAGTTACTATTACAGAAGAGAGCTCTATATGCCAGCCTGAATTTTGATCCTCTGATACGAAAGAAAAGTCTGTTTTTATGTTGGGACCAGTGGTTTCCAACAACTTGCAGTGATGGCAAAAACATTCTATAGTTGTGCTGTCTAACACGTAGCCACATCTAAGCCAGTCAGCCCTTGACCGAGGGACTAATATCTAATTAAACTGAATTTACTTAATTTAAATTTAGTGTGGCCATGTACATAACCACACATGCCTAGCTGCTACTGTATTGCACAGCTTAGATGTGAATGCCTATAGTATTACGTCTTTATCCTTGAAATAAAACATTATCACTAACTTGGAAAAATAATTCTCTAGAGTAATTTATCTTCTGGGCCTATAGTCTTAGTCTTCTACCTAAAAGTTTAACTCTTTCAGGAAAAGAAATCCATCCTATACCAAATATATTCCATTTCTTATTCCTAGGCCTATTGAACTTGGTCTTTGTATTTTAAGATTTTTTTTTTTTATGTGGAGCATTTTTAAAGTCTTTATTGAATTTGTTATAATATTGCTTCTGTATTATGTTCTGGTTCTTTGGCCACGAGGCAGGTAAGATCTTAGCTCCCCTCCCTGGGATCGAACCCACACCCCTTATATAGTAAGGCGAAGTCTTAACCAGTGCACCACCAAGGAAGTCCTTGAACTTGTTTTTTTGGCTGATGTCTTCATGAATAGTAACTGTCCATAGAAAAGTAATGCTGAGTCAATGAGACGTGGCTAGATGTTTGCCATAAGAGGCAAAAAATCCAAAGAAACAAGACATAACCTGTGCCACTTTCTAACTTTAGATACATGCAGTAAACAGCTTGGGTTGTATGCAATAAAGGTACAGTTTATCTTACTTTCTAGTTCAAAAAATACTGATTTCAGCATATTCTAATTGAAGCCCACTTACCCAAGACCACTTCCATTGTCTCATTAGCTGGACTCACAATCTCAGGTATTGTGTTTCTGGATTTCTCTGAAAGAAAAACACCCACAAGGTCTCTTGTAGATTTGAATCTCCAAAGATGACAACACTTGGCAAAATATACCAAATACTAATATATACAACACAGCATCTGCCTCTAGGGGCCAAAGTATACATGGCAGGAGACAGAGGGCCAGGACTTTTGAGAAGGCAGGAGGCTGACTCAGAGGCCACAGCAAAACCATAACACCTCGGCCCTTCGGAACCCAGAGTTTGGTGCTACCAAAAAAAAAAAAAAAAAAAAAAAGGGCCACAAATATCACCAGGCTCTGGGTCCAAACCTGAGAAACTCCAAATCTGAATGCCTAGTGTTCATTCTGCTACTTAAAAATTGTTAGCTCCATCAGCGCAGGATATTATCTCTCTTGTTCCCTAATGTATACCTAGAAAGTGCTTGGAAGATAGGAAATGCCCAATAAATATTTATAAATCCACCGTTAGAAGACAAACAAAACAGAACCCCACCCCTGATTATATTATTTCTACAAAAGGGATCAGAAAAGATGTCCGAAAGTAGTTAAAACCCATTTGAATTCCTAAAATTCTGTAGTACCCTGTTTTCCCTCAAATCAGGTCTGCTGATCTGGCTGCAGTACCCCAAGAAACACAAACTGGGGATACACAATGCCCAGGGAAGTACTGCTAAGGATGGTTGTGACTCAGGACTCCTGAAATTTAGGAGTCACCGATACTGGTAGGATGTAGGCAAGGAATCAGTTTTGAGACAACACAATTAACCTATGGAAAAAATAAATAATTGTAGACTCGAGAAAACACAGCTATCTGAAAAGTGATCATCTGGGTTTACCTGGGATAGTCCCTATTAGGCCAGTTGTCCCAGAATAATTACTAATAGAGACTACTTTAACTTTTCAAAGTCCTGGTTAGAGTAACTTTACTCTCTCTCTCTCTCTCTTTTTTTTTTTTAAACAGCTTGATAAATTTAACTTTCTATTTCATATCAGAGTAAAGCTGATTAACAATGTTGATTGTTTCAGGTGGACAGCAAAGGGACTCAGCCATACATACACATGTACCACTCTCCCCCAAACTCCCCTCCCATCCAGGCTGCCACGTAACATTGAGCAGAGTTCCCTGTGCTATGCAGTAGGTTCTTGCTGCTTATCCATTTAAAATATAGCAGTGTGTATATGTCCTTCCCAAACTCCCTAACTATCCCTACCCCCCTTTCTTTCCCTCTGGTAACCATAAGTTCATGGGAATAACCCTCTTCATACATTACTGAAAGCTTAGGAAATCCTAGTATTGAGAGAAAGGTTGAGCATTCTGCCCATCTCCAGGTAACTTATAAAGGCACATTTGTTCTATTTAAAAAATAGTTTTTAATATGAAATATGGTGAATAGCAGCCTCAGGATAACTAACAAGAACAACTGGCATGCACCTATTCATTTCTCAGCTGTCGGGCACCAGGCACATGACTCCAAGCTGAGCACGCTTGATCAACAACACAGTTCACAACAACCTTGGAAGCTTGAATCTGCTTACAGAGGAGTAAACCGGCTTAGAGAAGTTACGTGACTGGGTTAACGAAGAGCTGACAAGAGTGGAGCTTATTCCCTGGATAAAGAAGCTGTGGTACATGTAATCAGTGGAATATCACACACCACTAGTAAGAATGACATAATGCCATTTTCAGCAACACGGATGCACCTAGAGATTGTCCTACTGAGTGAACTCAGTCAGACGGTAAAGGGGGAAATATCATAATGACATCCCCCCATCAAGCTAAAAGAAATGACACAAAGGAGCTTACGAAACAGAAAAAGACTCAGAGACTGAGAGAACGAACTTATGGTCACCGAGGGGGAGGACGGGGGAACGGATATATTTAAAATGGACAACCAACAATATATAAAAAATATTTATTTGCTGTCACCACTGTGGCCCTCCCTCACTGACCCTAGCAGAGTACTCACCATACTGGGGACTGATTAATTTTTAACTATGAAGAGTCATTTACAGAGTTTAAGAGTGGCTTGTGCAGATTGAGGAAATCAAAGCAGCCCTGTGGGGACTTAGAGAACCAACTTACGGTTAGCAGGGGGAAGGGTGCAGGGAGGGGATAGTTAGGGAGTTTGGGATGGACGCGTACACACTGCTGTATTCACAGTGGGTAACTGACACGGCCTACTGTAGAGCACAGGGACCTCTGCTCAGTGTCATGTGGCAGCCTGGAGGGGAGTTTGGGGGAGAATGGGTCCAGGTATATGTGTGGCTTAGCCCCTTTGCTGTGCACCTGAGACTACTGCAATGTTGTTAATTAGCTGTACTCCAGTGCAAAATAAAAAGATGTTTTTGAAAAAGTGTAACTTATTTCAAGGTCCATTAGGGTCCATCAACAACTGCTAGACACCCAGACTCCCCAGGTGAGAGGTCTCAGAACTGTCCTTTCCCCAGTACCAGCCAGAGGAGTCCCTGAAGCCTCTAGAACCATCTTTAGCCACGCCCCAAAACAAGCCTCCTAGTTCAGATGGAAAACTCAGCGCATCCCGGCTGTTTAATCAGCACTGCATCTGAAACAGGGATGAAAACACTTAAACAGCATATAGCAACAAAAACTAAAGCCAGGTGACCTCTAGCAAGTCATCAAGCTTCTCTTGGACTTAGTCCCTCTGTAGACAGTGAAGGTGCTATTACTCACGGTCTCTGGACCTTCCCGGATTTAAACTCCTAGGACTGCAGCTGTGACTCACCCAGAGTAATCAGCTTTATCGCCCGGGTGACACGATACTGCTTTCCCAAGTGTGTGTACGATGCAAGACACATATAGTGCCCACTGTGTGTTGTGTTCACATTTGTGATGATCAGCTTATTTGTTACTCCAGCAAAGTTTACATTGTCAAGAAGCAGAGGTTTGCAATCCTAGACAGGGGGAAAGGAAGTATTGAAAACCAATTAGTCCTAGTCACATTCATGTAAGGGCAACACACTCCAATGTTCTTGCCTGGGAAACACTATGGACAGGGGAGCCTGGCGGGCTACAGTCCATGGGGTCGCAAAGAGTCAGAGATGACCAACGGACTAGAACACACAGTCATGCATATGTGAATAGAAAGGTCCTTGCACAGAAGTTTTAGTTTTCCTTTTTTGGGGGCAAAGTCATAATTATATTCCCAGTATATTACATTTTTATGCCTATGAGTCTTGCACTTTGAAGACAACTACTTTGTAAGAAAAAAATGTTTGAGGAAAGAATGCTAACTACAGTTTCTTAGTAATGATATACTTCCATTCTTCACTGATATTATTTTGTATTTTTAAACCTCTAAAAAATGATTATCCATGTAAGCTCCAACAAGCCAGGTACATCAAAGATACCAGAATATGATGTATGCCATGCAGTGCTAGCTGATCACTTTTCAGTTATAGAAACCACTAAAGTTATCTAAGGACCACTGAATATTTATAATAAAACATGAAATAATATACTTTGTAACAAATAGTCACTCTAAAAAACCCTAAATTTATAATCATCTTTAAACTTCTTATGTGCCCACTGTACTTTTCTCAGCTGTACCCTATGAAACAAAAATGACAGTAAATTTTTAGTTAAGCTGCAAGTTAAACACATACAATCATAAAACTTTTTAAATGTTCTATTGAGTTTCACCACTCAAAAGCAAATAATCTGCCAAATGAAAAAGTACTTTGCAGATTCATCCTATTGTCTATGAGAGCAAACTGTTTTATTTGCTAGAGAAGTAAAAGGCCATGTGTAATACAAAATTACCTTATACCACTGTACTTGGGGTAACTCATTGTTTTCATCTTTTAAAAAATCCAAGTAAGGACACACAAGTTGTCCGTCTCCGGCGGTCGGCAGTCTCTGGGTAAACACAGTTCTTTCATTGTAACACAAGTTAGGCTCATGTGGCACAAACTCTACCACTATTTTAATTTTGAGGCAGTAAGTTGAATTTCTAAAATAAAACAAAATAGATTCATTAAAAAAAAAATTGTGTTGCTGTCCTGAAGTATTGCAGGTACAGACATCACAGGTCTGTAACGTACTTATCGCTTGCTTACCTCACTGAGCAATAGTAAGCTCCTGAATCCTCCACTTCAGCAGGGACAAACCAGAGCTTGTCTTTGTGCTGATGAATCCTGGATCCTCTTTCTGTAGATACAGCTGTCGTGCTATCATTTCTATACCAAGTTATAGGCTCTTTGTGTACACTTGTGATGAGAGGACACGAACGAGCATCAATTTCATGTGCGGGTGAAACTAATGTAATTTTCTCTTCATGTTCCTCACATTTATCTTTAAAAAGGAGAAAGGGAAAGTCATTTCTGTAAGAAATTGGTCAATGTTTCTTCATTGACTATCTAAATTAAAACACCAGTTATCAAATATATTAATTTGTGTTATACAGGAGAGTGTTAGTTTAGTTCAGTCACTCAATCATGTCCGACTCCTTGCGACCCCATGAATCGCAGCACACTAGGCCTCCCTGTCCATCACAAACTCCTGGAGTTCACTCAGACTTACGTCCATCGAGTCAGTGATGCCATCCAGCCATCTCATCCTCTGTCGTCCCCTTCTCCTCCTGCCCCCCAATCCCTCCCAGCATCAGGGTCTTCTCCAGTGAGCCAATTCTTTGCATGAGGTGGCCAAAGTATTGGAGTTTCAGCTTCAACATCAGTCCTTCCAATGAACACCCAGGACTTATCTCCTTTAGGATGGACTGGTTGGATCTCCTTATGTCCGACTCTTTGCGACCCCGTGAATCGCAGCACACCAGGCTTCCCTGTCCATCACCAACTCCCAGAGTTCACTCAAATTCATGTCCGTCGAGTTGGTGATGCCATCCAGCCATATCATCCTCTGTCATCCCTTTCTCCTCCTGCCCCCAACCCCTCCCAGCATCAGAGTCTTTTTCCAGTGAGTCAACTCATTGCACGAGGTGGCCAAAGTTTTGGAGTTTCAGCTTTAGCATCAGTCCTTCCAATGAACACCCAGGACTGATCTTCTTTAGAATGGACTGGTTGGATCTCCTTGCAGTCCAAGGGACTCTCAAGAGTCTTCTCCAACACCACAATTCAAAAGCATCAATTCTTTGGCCCTCAGTTTTCTTCACAGTCCAACTCTCACCTCCATACGTGGCTACTGGAAAAAACCGTAGGCTTGACTAGATGGACCTTTGTTGGCAAAGTAGTATCTCTGCTTTTTAATATGCTGTCTGGGTTGGTCATAACTTTCCTTCCAAGGAGTAAGTGTCTTTTAATTTCATGGCTGCAGTCACCATCTGCAGTGATTTTGGAGCCCCCCAAAATAAAGTCTGACACTGTTTCCACTGTTTCCCCATCTATTTCCCATGAAGTGATGGGACTGGATGCCATGATCTTCATTTTCTGAATGTTGAGCTTTAAGCCAACTTTTTCACTCTCCTCTTTCATGTTCATCAAGAGGCTTTTTAGTTCCTCTTCACTCTCTGCCATAAGGGTGGTGTCATCTGCATATCTGAGGTGATTGATATTTCTCCCGGCGATCTTTATTGCAGCTTGTGCTTCTTCCAGCCCAGCGTTTCTTATGATGTACTCTTCATAGAAGTTAAAAAAGCAGGGTGACAATATACAGCCTTGACGCACTCCTTTTCCTATTTGGAACCAGTCTGTTGTTCCATGTCCAGTTCTAACTGTTGCTTCCTGACCTGCTTATAGGTTTCTCAAGAGTCAGGTCAGGTGGTCTGGTATTCCCATCTCTTTTAGAATTTTCCACAGTTTATTGTGATCCACACAGTCAAAGGCTTAGTCAATAAAGCAGAAATAGATGTTTTTCTGGAACTCTTTTGCTTTTTCGATGATCCAGCAGATGTTGGCAATCTGATCTCTGGTTCCTCTGCCTTTTCTAAATCCAGCTTGAACATCTGGAAGTTCACGGTTCACGTATTACTGAAGCCTGGCTTGGAGAGTTTTGAGCATTATCTTCCCATAAAGAGCCAAGTCAGATGCTGCCTCTTCAGAGAAGTTGTTGCAGACCCTCCCAGTCAGTCTTTACTTATCCTGCCAGTAAATTGTTATAACTCCATTAGAACACTAATTAGGATTAATTAATGTGTTCATTCTGTATACATTCATTGAATGTCTGCTGTGCATATGTTGTTCTGGGAGCTAGGATGGGAGACTACTGCAGCAGACTGTCCTCAAGCTTACAGCGTAGTGGAGGGGGCAGATAAACAGAGGACTTTGAGTATAGCATAAGAAGAACAACCAGTGTGTGCAGGATTCTGTGGGAGCCCAGACGGAGTATTTCACCTAACGGGACAGATTTGAGTTGAACAGCATGTTGTAGGTCATGGAGATAACGAAATGTCTTGCACCTCTGAAGAATGAGAAGTAACTCGGTTAGGCTGGAGTGTGGATGGGGGAAGTGGTAGGAGATGAGGCTGGAGAGGCAAGAAGGAATGGAGTCCTGATGGGTCTTTTGTGCCTCTGTTATGGGGCTTTGTGTGGGGATTTGCTAGACATTGCTCCATTTTTATTTAAAGGATTGATTTATCTGAAATAGTAATAAAATTGAACACTTTTTGCATTCCATGAAGTCTGCACGCGTTATCTTAACCTAATCTTTACAACTGTCTAAGGTAGGTATAGTGGCTTAGAGTGTTTAAGTGAGGCCACTGTACAATAGTAGTTAAAATGGCTTAGGTTTGAATTTCAGCTCCTCAGTTTACTAGTTTTGGACCTGGAAGTTACACATTTGCTTCAGTGTCTTTATCTGATAACTATAATAATGATACCTACCTCTACCTCATGGGGCTTCCCAGGTGGCTCAGTGATAAAGAATCTGCCAGCAATGCAGGAGATGTGGGTTGAAGGAGAAGGAAATGGCAACCTACTCCAGTATTCTTGCTTGGAAAGTCCTATTCACAGAGGAGCATGGCAGGCTACAGTCCCTGGGGCTACATGACATGGTGACCATGTAAAGTCCTTAGCTCTATAGTTGGTTGCTGAGTTGACTGCATACTCAATAAATGTGATTCTTGATTATTAAAAACCATACCTCAGGGACTTCCGTGATGGTCCAGTAGTTAAGACTGTGCTCCTAATGTAGGGGCCTGGGTTCAATCCCTAATCAGGGAATTAGATCCCACATGGCATAACTAAGACCTGGCACAGCCAAATAGATAAATTGAAAAAGCATTCTCCCAAGTCACATAAGCAGTTAGTGGTGAAGCCCAGGGTGAACAAGGCAATCTGATTTCAGAATCTTTATTGTAACTGCCTTTGTGGTTACAGAGAGATGATTAAAGATAGGTTCTAAGCAGTGGAATCAATGAAGAATTTCAGTCAACATGGGAAATACCTTTTAGGGTAGAAAATTCTTAAGAGCTCTTCACATTACCCCCACTTTAAGAACTCTGCTACCCAGCCTGCATATAGGGACTTACGTGAGAAATGCATCTCTGTAATTTAGGCTAATGACATGAATTCCACATTTATAATGCACATGAGTAATGAACCTAGGGAATAGCTTACAAATATCTCCCTCTAGGAGTTGGTCTACTAGTGCTGACACCTGAGATACTGTGTCAAGTCCTGTTTCTGTTCATCTCCATACTCTATTTTTCCAACTTTAGGACCCAAGTGGGAGTCTTATGTTGGAGGATGTTGTGCAAACCACATGCATAAAGAAAATAATTTACATTTTTCCTTTCTTAGCTTCTGGAACATCAGTGATTCCATCCTCCCACTTCCATTGGGCAGAAATTGAGGTATTCTCCTTATGCTTCCTCATTTTCTCCAAAACCCACCACACATACATAAACTCTCTCCCCCATAAGAGAGAGGGATCCAGCATAGCTACTTTTTTCTGATTCAAGGATCCAGGAATATACGAAGTCTTTGGTAATAAAGGAGCACACCAGCACTCTACCTTCTCCATTCCTACTCTTCCCACTCACAACTGTCTTGTCACTTTCTTTTCTCTCTTTCTTTGCTCACTGTTGTATCCCTCTGTCTCTTGCACAATGTTTGGCATGTAGTAGGCATTCAGTAAACAGGTTTTGAAAGATGTATTGCATCTTCAGTATCCTAATGATACTCAATTACAGAAAAATGTGCAAAAATATTAGCTTGCTTTAAATTGTTTTATGAGAGTGGATTGTTAGCGAGCAGGCCCCATTTTCACCTCCACTGCCACATTGGAGCTCCCACAACTTCTAGTTTTATTCAGTTATCCTGAATATAGCTGTGGTGGTAAAGGAGCTGAGTGAATGCCCCACAAATCTGGGGAGAAGATCACCAGATTGAAGGCAGGTCCATCTCATGGGATTGATTGTTTTTCCAGGGTCTTTGGAATTTCATGACTTCACAATGGAAAAGTTTCCACAGATTTAAGTTTCATAAAGGAAATAAATAGATCATAGGAGACGCATACTGTTACGAAGGGCTAGGAGCAAATAATCTGAGCAAAGCAGAAGATATCCAGAAGGCCCAAGTTCATTATTTTAACTTATTTTTTAGGTTTGAAGCCCCCTTGGAATTCACTGACTTCTACAGACTTCCAACCCAGAGAGCAGCAGATCTGATTCTCTTAGTTTCCAGTTTTTGAACCTTTTGCATACATCATCAGTTATATTTGAAATTGTAGTAATCTCTCATTATTTTCTTTCAACTTCAACCCTCTCATATAACTTTTCTCCCACCAACTCTGATAACCTTTTAAGAATTTTTAATTAGTTCAAATTGGTTGACATCACTTGTTTATCAAGGTGCCAAAACCTGCAAAATTATAGCTATGGATATCTGGGGCCTCAGTCCAGAATAGATAACCTTCATAATTTTGGTACCTATAAGAACTCAAATTTATGTAGACAGTGTTGCTGATGCAACTCTCAGTTACCTGGGTTCCTAGGAAAACCTTTAGAAACATGAAAAAGAAGCTTAAACTTTAGGACTTTATGCTTGCCTGAAAGTGCATACTCATGTTAATCTTAGGGCCATGACGATGTAGCAGTAGACTGTCCAGACGTGTTCAAAGCAGTGAACCTGGGCCTTTAGGACTTTGATTGGTCCTGATTACAAATGATGTACTGCAGTGTGCAGAAACATTCAACCTGTGTCCAAAGATGAAGAGCTTATGTCATTATTAGAGCCCACGTATTATGTGTGTCTGTCTACCACTTGAAGGTCGTCTCCAAGACTTCAAGAGAAACTGATACCCAGGCTTGAATTTGGTGTCCTTCATACATAAATCTTGTTCACAGCCTGATCTGTTTCCAAACCTCCAGAAGAAATTAGAAAAAGAGGACCAATTAAACCCAAAAGAAGTCAATAAAGCACAGAAATCAGAAATAAAAAAATAAAAAAGAGACAGTTAATGGAGAAAATTAACAAAGCCAAAAGATTGTCCTTTGAAGGTAAAATAAAATTGAGGAACTCTTACCATCACTGATAAAGAGAGAAAGCAGAAATTACCATAATTATGAACAAAAGAATAAATCATACTGACATTAAAAGATTAATAAATATTTTGGAAACTTTATGCCAATAAATTCAAGAAATGAGATGTTTTCAAATTCCTTTAAAATACAACTTACTAAAGCTAATACAGGATGGAATAGAAAATCTGAATAGCCCTATATTTAAAATTTTGAATTTGTGATTAAAAACTTCTGTGAAGAAAGCTATAAGTCCAGATGGTCTCTCTGGTGAATACTATCAAACAGTAAGCAGTAATATGAATGTTAAACAAATCAGAGAATAGAGAAGGAGGGAACGTTTCCTAACTCATTTTATGAGGCAAGCATTACCCAGATACCAAAACCTGAGAAAAATACTTCAAAAGAAGAAAATTGCTAATCAATATTCCTGAGATCATAGACACTGCAATAGGCAATGTTTGTGTCCCTCCAAAATTCATATGTTGAAGTCCTAACCCTTAATATGATGAAGAGGTCAGCAGTCTGCAACCTGGAAGAGGGCACACACTGAATCTGCCAGTGTCTTGATCTTGGACTTCACAGGTTTCAGAACTGTGAGAAATAAATGTTTGTTGCTTAAAGTCACCAGTATATGGTATTCTTTTATAACAGCTGTGACTAAGACAGAAATAAAAATCCTTAAAGGAATATCATCAGGTTGAATCCAGGACTGTATGAAAAGGTTAATGTATCATGGTCAAGTGGGGTTTAGTTCCAGGCAACAAAATTGCTTAACCCCAAAATTATATCAGCTTTTAACATAACAAGGAAGACAACCCATATAACCCTTTCAATAAATACAGAAAGGATATTTCACAAGATTCAGTAATTTTAAATTCAGCAAATCAGGAATTGAAATTTCTTCAACTCGATAAAGAGCATCTACAAAACTCCTGTAGCAGCATCACATTTAACACTGAAATATTGAAGGCCTTCCCCCATGATTGAGAATAAAGTATGGATGTCCTTCCTTACTGCTGCTTTTTATTGATAATACTTCACTGGAGCTGCTGGCCATTGCAATGAGGCAAGAAAGAGAAGTATAAGATACAAAGCCTGCAAAGGGTGTAATTCTGTACATAGAAAATCTTAAGGGATCTGCAGAACAACTACTGATACTTAAAAATGAATTTAGAAAGACCACAGAAAAAAGTCATATTTTTATAGATTAGTTGTAAGCAATTGGAAAATGCAATTAAGAATAAAATTCTTTATCAGATAACACCCAAAATCAAAATACTTAAGTAGATCATCAACACAAATGTAAAATCAAAAACTATAAAGTTTCTAGAAGAAAACACATGCTTGGGTTAGACAAAGATTTCCTGGAGAGAGCATAAATAGCATTAAACAGAAAGGAAAAAGATCTATTGGAACTCAAAACTTTTGCTCATTAAAAGTTACCACAATAAAAAATGAAGAGGGAAGACACAGACTAGGAGAAATGTTTATAATAAACATATCTCCTACAAATCAATAGACAAGTCATCTAATATAAAATGGGCAAAGGACTTGAGCAGGTAGTTCACAAAGGAATGTGTACAAATAGCTAATAAGCACATTAAATTGCTTATTACCATTAAGCTGAGAAAATGCTAATTAAAATTACAGTGAGATACTGTTTATATTCATTATAATGGCTAACTTTAAAAAGATAACTACAACTGTTGGTGAGAATGTGGGAAAGTTGCTGATAGAGTACAAAATCACAATCATTTTGGGAAAAAATTGACAGTTTCTTGAAAAATTAATCATATATCTGTGCTTTGGCTCAGAAATTCCACTTATAGGTATTTCTCCAGAAGAAATGAAAACGTATGCCCATAAAATGGCATGCAAAAGAATGTTCACAACAACTTTATGCTAGTCCCAAGCTGGAAAGAACCCAAATATCCATCCAGGATAAATTATGGTATAATTTAGATAAAAGAATACTGCTCAGCAAGTAAAAAGAATGGACTACTGATATATCCAGCAATAAGAGCAAATCCCCCCAAAGATCATGTTCAGTGAAAGGAGCCAGACACAAAATAACATACTGAATTATTCTCTTTAAAGTAAACGTATGCCCATAAAATGGCATGCAAAAGAATGTTCACAACAACTTTATGCTAGTCCCAAGCTGGAAAGAACCCAAATATCCATCCAGGATAAATTATGGTATAATTTAGATAAAAGAATACTGCTCAGCAAGTAAAAAGAATGGACTACTGATATATCCAGCAATAAGAGCAAATCCCCCCAAAGATCATGTTCAGTGAAAGGAGCCAGACACAAAATAACATACTGAATTATTCTCTTTAAAGTTATAGAGGGGGGAAATTTTATGGTGATAGAAATAAGAACAGTAGTTGCCTGGGAGAGTATATGGTAACTTTCTGGAGTGATAGAAATGCTCAATATCTTGACTGGTGTGGTAGTTACGTGGATATACATTTATCAAGACTCATCAAGTTGTACACTTAAGGTTAGGCATTTCATTATATGTATATTTTACTGCTATGAAACCCAAATTAATAGTTAACTAACTATATGCCATTACAGCAGTGAGCAAAATAAAGAATATTTCTAACATCCCAGAGTGCTCCCCCATGTGCTTTTTCAGTCCATAGCCCTATCTGTATGTCCCATCACAGATAATTACTATTTTGAGCTAGTTTAGATTGGTTTTGCTCTTTCTTAAACTTCTTATAAGTGGAATAACCAGTACTAGCTTTTGGGTCTAGATTGTTTTGCTGAACATAATATTTTTGAGTTTCACTCATATTGTATATATTAGTAAGTTTCCTTTAAATTCCTGGGTAATATTCTATTTTATGACTATCCCACAATTTATTTTTTTGTGTTAGGCATTTGAGTTATTTACAGTTTCGCTGTAAAATAAAGTGGATCTGAATAACCTTCCATGATTTTTTCGGTGGTCCTGTTACTCATTTCTCTTGGGTGTATACCTAGGAAAAGGATTACAGGATATGTGCATTGTTAACTCTTGCAGATTTTTGCCAAATTTCTCTTCAGAGTGGTTGCATGGATTTGCATCTCAGTGAGCACTTCTTGAGAGCTGCCCATTTTCTTTTCCTTCTACCACCATGAAGTAAAAAATAAGGCAGACTTTTTTAATGGGAAGACCAAAGCTAAGCCTGGAGGAATGTGACAAAACCAACTTGCGTGTGATCCGGTGTCCAATCCAGGAGAAACATACAGAAAGCAACAGCAGATCTTTGGGTCAATAATTGTGCTTGGTGTCTATGTGTCTGAGTTAAAAGCCCAGGAGGAGTGTGGGAGATGTTGAGAGGTATAGAAAACCAGTCTCAGGAAAGGGTCAAGAAGTCAGGCTCCCCCAGTGAACTGGTTAGGTCTGCAGCTCCTGAAGGAAACCAGATGATCTTGAGTAGCATGGGTAGATTCCTGAACCAGCTGTGTGCTGCATGGTTGGATGATTCAGATTTCATTTGAAGTTTACACCAGCATCAAGATTGCTGTTGCTTTGCCCTTCTGGGCACAGAGGGTAGGAAGCTCTTCATGTGCCACTCAATCTGGGCTGACTTCAACCTGTAAGTAGAAGTACTTACAGGCAGATGAGGCAGAGCTCATCTGCCTCAGACAAGGATGCCAGTACCCCCAATCCAGTGTCTGATTAAACCTAATCCTGTAGCGTAATCTGTGTATCAGTTTTCTAGTTAGGAAGCTCTCCGAGTGCGTGGGGGAAGTTGGGTCTATAAATGTGTGAGCCAGGTAGGTGCTGCTTGCCAAGACACGTGGGACCATCTGAACTAAGTAGCTGCTACTGGGTACAGTGACAGAGGCCAAGTGTACAAGTATAACCCCCGACCCCTGCATCCCCTGGCAAATAGGTTACTCACCTTGGTATGTTTCATGGTCAGAAATTTGTTATTGATGACCCAGATGACAGAGTTCAGCTTATCCTGACTGTACTTCCGACATACATCTTGAATCCTTTTGCTTCTTTCTGCTTTTATTGCCTTCAGTTTAGTTGAAGCCACCAAGATATATACATCTTTGTTATATTCTAACAGCCTCTTTCCTGGTCTCCTATCAAATTCTGCCCCACTGATAGTCATTCCATGTAGCATTACTATTCTGATCATGTTATTCCCTTTATTAAAATCATGGCAAAACTTCAGGAGTGTGTGTTTGAAGGTAGATAAAGTGAATACTAGAAAATGTGCCAGTTTGGGAGGTAGAGGACTCCGGTTCTAATCTTGACACAACTGCTAATTAGCTGTGTGACTTAGCAGTCCTCTCCCTGTCCTAGGTCTCAGTTTTTTTCATCTGTAAATTAAGATTGGAGCAAACTAGGAAGTTTCTATGGGCCATTGTTAAGCCTAACATTCTGTGATACTTTGTGGGACTGATTCAGAGGATTTTTCTTGAGTTCTTTCTTGGGGTGGAGAAAAGTAAGACTTTGGGGTGGTATTTCAGTCAGCTTTCCTATTTTTCTTCTCAGAGATGACTGGCATCTTTGAAGTTGTTGGAAATTTCCCTTTACACTGAGTATAAATCATTTAAAAATGTTTCAAGAGAATTTTCTCATTTCAGCAGGTATGCCTAGCGGACTGAGAGTTCCCTGTTGTTTCACTTTGCTGATGTAGGCCCTTGCCAAGTTCTCTGGGCTTCACTGCATATGTTATCTTAGAGGTTATGTAGATTCTTAGAAGTCATCCAACCCAGGCCTGTTGCTAGGGGAGTCCTTAAGTCCCATGAGGTGCTGCTGACATTTTGTGGGATTCTGACTGAGTGGTGGACACAGACATATCCATTTGTCTAGTTATGTTTTTAAAATGTAAATTTCATGACAGAGAACTATAAACACACATTGCACAAATGTCCGTTTCCTGGTTTTGGTATTAAACTGTAATTATGTAAGATACAACCCCTAGGGGAAACTGGGTGATGGGTTCAGTGTACTTCTCTGTTCCATCTGTGTAACATCCTATGAATATTTAATTATTTCAAAATTAAAAAATAAGTCTTTATGAGGTGGTTAATAGGACTCTGTAGGACTAATTTCCTTATATAATGTCTTCCATAATTGTCTGAGTTGGTTTTTTTTTTTCCCTAAAGCAAAATGCAGATTTCCTAACGGAAAATGTAAATGTAGATTACCTGACAATGCAGTGATTTTCATAATTTTGACCACAAAGTCTATCTCTAAGGAATTTTCAGTTGAAGGCTCAACCCACACACTTAGTGCCTTGTGTGTTTATGTTGTATTTGGTTAGCACCAAGGCCATGCTTAGTAATAGCTCTGTGTGTGCTGGTCTCCCTGGGTTCTTGGATTCCAAGCCAGGTCCTTATCTTCTCCATCTAGGCTCAGCCCTCTGTAGCTGTGAGGACGGAGTGTTGTAGAGTACAACGCTGTAGCCAGGGTGGGGTCAGTGTCCCGCCCAGGTCTCTGAGGAAAGGATCCCCAAATGACCACTGGGCACATCTCACCCTACATGCTCCAGTAATCATTTGGAGACTCAGTCAGTTTAGACTCCATTTTTCTCTATATCAGCAGAGGGGTGTCAAGGGATGAGAAGAAGGTGCTGAAGGGAAGAGGAAAGATTAATGATCCCTCAAAAATGTTCATGTCCTTTACCCCAGAACCCATGAATATGTTAGGGTATGTGACAAAGGGGAATTAAAGTTGTAGATGGAATTCAGGTTACTAATCAGTTGACCTTGAAAAGGAAGGGTCATCCTGTGCTATTCTGATTGGCCCAGTGCCATCGCAGTTGTCCTTAAAAGTGGAGGAGGTGGGAAGAAGAGGGGAGTCAGGGAAAGAGAAACGATGATGGAAGCAGGATCAGAGGTACTACGTTGCTGACTTTGAAGATGGAGGAGGAATCCATGAGCTGGTGAATGTGGGAGACTTCTAGAAGATGGAAAAAGCCAGTAAACAAAATTCTCTCCAAAACTTTCAGAAGAGAATGCACCTTGAATTCAATCCAGTGAGACCCATGTCAGAATGCCTGACCCATACTACTCTACCATAATAGATCTGTGTTGTTTTAAATCATTGATTTTGCAATAATCTGTTATATCACAACAGAATATCAATACAATAGAAAACGAATATGCTCTTTCAGGGTACAAGGTCTGAGAGTAAGAATTGATTGAAGGATGCCTGGGCTTAGAAATTAGAAAAGAGAGTCCTGGGACTTGGTGGAGTGAAATCTGGGACAGGAGGTAGTCACTGGAAAAGACAAGTAGACCAAGGTTTAGGGGCATGGTCATAGGGAAAGGACAGTGCTACTAGGAGGGGTTGCGTTGAGAATCGGAAGAAGAGGTTCAGCTCAAGCAGCCACAGCAGCAGTTTCGGAGACTTGGAGTACATGGATCGTAGCATAGAGGTGAGACTTGGATGGGGAAAGTGTTTGTGAGAACAGTGGGTTTTTATTAGGCTGGGTAACAGAAAAAAGGAATGGAAAGAGCCCAGGGCTAGGAATCAGGGTGCTTAGATTGTAGTATTTTGCTATCTGAGTTGTTTGACACAAATATCCTGGGTCTCAGTCTTCCCTTAAGTAAGATGAGGGACTGAGAGTCTCAGGGTTGCTTCCCAGATTCAAATAAAAATCACACGATTTGGTGAAGGACTTTAGTGAGCTCTCTAGGAGTAACCTGACTGTGGTTATGACATTTCAGCTTGTTGTGTCACTAAGTCAATGTCCCTAGACACAGCTCAATGCAGTGCATGTCAATGACAGTGGATTATGGTATCCCCCTTAGTGGAATAACTTTGCTCACTTCTGAGTGTTCATCATGTTACTTCAACATAGAAATGGTGACCTTGTCACACACAAGTCTCCTCATTGAAATATTTGTATTTACAGAGTTCTATGTACGTGATGCCTCTTACGGGGGATGTTCAAAGTCTTTGCAAACTGCCATCTCTTATTCCTTTTAGGGTTCAGCAGGGAGTAGCCATTTTGGAGTTGATCAAATAGAGAATCACAGGGTATTGATCCCCAGATAGGTCTTAATTCTTAAGCATTAAGTATTCCAGAATCCTGAATTCAGTAAAAATGTCTTTGCATTCTGTTTGATTTTGTACACTTTTCAGTTTCTCACAAACCTTTTACTGACAGAGCATCGTAGCATCTGCCAGTGATAGGGCAACCAGAGGGTTTGGCAGCTTGTGGGTGGGAGTTTCAGGGTTTGGGGACTTGGCGGCAGTTAGATTGGGCTGTTGGTGTGGGAGGATGGAACTGTGTATTGATGATGGTCTTGGCTTTTTCTAAATCACAATTGCATCATATGAGATAGCTGAATTTATGTTGAGCTTTACAAAAGCCTCCTGGGAAAAGGGCAAAACTGGTTTTAGTGCGTAAGAAATTTATTTATGGCAGTTATGGTACCAAACTGAGACTGGCGACTGCTGAGAATCTGGACCACTTTCTGGTGGAGGAAAAAAACACAAACTATTTTACTTTTTAAAGTAGGAATCATGTAGTGGAAGCACTTTGTAGTTACAGTGATTTTTGAAAGTCTTCTTATCCTTTCCATAGGGTGACAGGCTGGTTATTCTTGTCACATTAATTCAGATAAAGATGGCTTCTGGGAAGAAATATGGTGGAGGAGTGGGGTGGGAAGAGAGTGGAAATAAAATGGCCAGCTCCCAGGGAGGTAGCTTGAGGATGTCAAAGCACGGTTAGCCAGGTTGCTTATGACTCATCTGCACAGCAGAGCTGCATGACTGGTCCTGCTGGAAACACAGGGTCACAGCTTTCTGTAGTATTAAAATGACTCACAGAGAAGGGGGCTGAAGGTCCCATCTCAGGTTTATCTGATGTGTAAAAATGTGACTTATGTCTTTAATTTAATATGATTTTTTTTTTAAACTTCTGGTGCCCTGATAGAATGCCACGGGAGGCAAATTGTGTTAAGTGATTCTTGTTTTTAAACAAGAAGTTTGAAAAACTAGTGTTAGGTACTGGAGTCCCTCAGTCATCATGCATATTGTGTTCTCAGATGGTAAGGATCTGACAGTTCTTCCGGTACAGCATGAGGTAAGACGATCTATTCATCAATAATACAGGTGGAATATATTAAGCACTTCACCTGTTTTCATCAGTTCTTTCTACTAAACTCTGTAGAAATCTTTTTTACCCTTCCATGACACCTTAGGTAAGCATCAAAACATTATGATAATTTTTGATGCATAAGCTTAGTTCAGTACAGTTTAGAACTGTAGTATCATGTCTAATTTAAAACTTTCCCCCAACCATTGCTTAAGGGACCCAAAAAGCGGGCTGGAAGAGGGATTGGAGAAAGAGAGAGGTAGAGAAGGCAAAGGGCAGAGAGAGAGAGAGAGAAAGAGAGTTTCTTCTTTTTTTCTCTCTGTCATGTGGACCGTCTAGGATTAGGGCAAGTGGTTTTGGATAGAGGTAACAATAGTTCTGTATACTTGGCCACCTGCCAGTTGTGGGAAGGTGTGTATGCTTACTCTGATCCCTTTGATCTTATCGCTTCTGGCAGCTTCTGCTGATGTAATGTTCTCTACATGATGGTTTCTTGTTTAGGCCAGCCTGGTCCACTTTGTCAACTAGGACTTGCTTAGAGAGGCTAGCCCTCCTGTAGACCCTATTTCCGGTACTCTCTCTGGTAGTGTGCTCAGTCACTCAATGCTTTTGATTCTTTGCAACCCCATGGACTGTAGCCCGCCAGGGTCCTCTGTCCCTGGCACTCAAGAATACTGGAGCAGGTTGCCATTTCCTACTCCACAGCTCCCTGGTAGAGTGTCAAGTCATTTGTTCTGGTTAATCCTTTTAGTCTCTTTGTCTCTCATCTGTTCTATAGTTCTTCTGTGGACCGATGGAAACCACTGAGCTTTTCTTCCACACATTCTGTCATGAACCTGGGGTGGAGGTGCCACACGTCCTTTCTTCCCAGGATTGCTACTCCACTTCTCAGTGTGCTGTACAGTGCTACTCCAGGAAGCCTTTTGCCTTCGTAAATCTACAGTGAGAAGTGAGTGCAAGTCTGTGTTCAATTACACACACCCGTCTTCAGGCGAAGTCCTCCCCAGAATTCTCTCGCCAGGCTTCCCTCTGCTCTACTCATGGCACAGTGAGATGCCAGCCATCTCCCTTTCTGCAAGATACTCTCCACTCTGCTTGGAATTCTCTTGCAGCAGCACACACCCCTCCTTCTGACAAACTTAGTGTTTTAAGATAGGGAAAAGACAGTTTCCTCACTGAGTACTGTCCTCTCTGCAGGGCCGGGAACTCTGATCACTCCTCTCCTTGCACAGGCTTCTTACAGGAGCTGGGAAGAATGTGAGGGTTGGTGGATGGCTCTCAGTTGTAGTGTGGGTTTTGTCTATTAGGAAGCCTCGAGGAAAGGTTTCTGCCCCTTTCAATATGGAGAGTCAGTGCCTGTAGATTTCATCTGTAGATGCGTGTCGGTTCTGGGCCACAGGAAAAGTTCCGCTCAGTATCCTGGCATACGAATACCTGGTTTTATGTAAATACAGGATTCTATTTTCCTGTTAATCAGTGCCTTTCAGTGTTATGTGATGGTATGATGGGGGTTTTGGTTTGTTTTTGTTTTTATATCCGTCAATTCATATTACTAGAAAAGTCATAGAAAATAATGGTTTCTAAAAAAATGATATCAGGCTCTATTTACTTCAGTAGCGACTTGTTTCCCAGGAAGTGCTTGATTTCCCTGGCTAGCTGCCACAAATACAGTAGGACTTTGTATTTATGTTGTTTATTATAATAGGGATTTATTCTGTAGGTCAAATCACGGTCTTCACGATGTATTCTACGTAATAAAAGGCCCAGGGAAGCAGTAGAGTGTGTGTTGGAGTCAAATCAACTTGGCTGGAATCAGCAGCTTTGTGAGGCTGGTGAGTCACTTAACATCTCCCTCACAGGCAAAATAAAAATACTACTACCCACCCACATAAGAGGTTATGAGGTCTCAATTGAATTATGTATGTAAGTATGTAAAGCACTTATGATTGCCTGGATTATAGGAAGCATATAACGAAGTTAGCTACTTTCATTATCTTTATGGTATAGATAATGCCATATCATCTTTATATGATTCTACGTAATTTGAATAAAAACATATCACCTTGTGCTGAGGGGGCTGAGAGTGGGAATTCTGCTAAATATAAGGAAGTTTAACATATATCATGTCAGTAGGAAGCAGAGTCAAGTTCAGAAGAATCAACAGCAGAGGTTAGGGACTTCATGTAAAATATGGGGAGATACGACATCAGGGAATAAGGGCAGAGTGTGGAGAACTAAAGTTTAGGTGTAACACAGCAACAATAAAGCTTGGTAGTTACAGATTTGAAAGATATAGTCCAGAACACATTTTAATGGAGGTGAGTAACCTGGCACTGTGGGTTGGAACAGACTGGCTTGAGTATGAGAAAAGGTAATTCCCTGTGGCAGTTTTTCTATTTGCCAGAGAAGTCCCTTAACTATTTTCCCCTATGATCATATCATCAAGTCTCATTCATCTGTTAATTTGTTTTCTACTAACTCTGGTAGGAGTGAAGTAGAATTGAGCATTAAAAAAATTATTACTAAGTGGATAGGGAAAAAACATCTCAAATTTCTACTTTTTGATCATAAGTGGAGTTTAACATATAACCCCTTATATGTTAGTCTTCTGCATTTCTGCTTTTGTGAATTAAATATCTATGCCATTTATTATCTGTGTATTGAAATTTTAGGGTTTTTCTTATTAATCTATACATACTCTTGATATACTGACTCATCAGTCATATTTGCATATTTTTTTATTTTGCTATGAATATTTTCTCCACTTGTATTTATCTTCTAATTTTTAAAAACTTAAAAAAAAACTAAACTTTTTAGTAAGGTAAATTTCAAATACATGTTAAAAAAACAGACTATAATGACCCCCCTTATGTACCCATCTCCCAGCTTCAATACTTGTCAATTTCTGCCATTTTTGCTTACCTGACTCCACCTACTTCCCATTTACTTCCACCCAGTCCTCTCCACTTGAGGTTGTTGTTGTTGTTTTATAATTTTAAATTTCTAGGTATAGTTTACACACATATGCGCAGATCTTATCTGTTCAATTTGCATGAATGAACAGACTTGAGTAAAACATTGACAGGACTAGGAACCACACCCAGAGACTCTGGGGGAAAAGGGATAGTCCCCACTGCTTACACCCACAGACAGAACAGACAGAGCCAAGCAGGTGTCTCGTATCCTAAGTCTCAGAGCCACTGAGCCAGTGCTGCATAAAGTCACACTGGACCCAAGGAAGCAGAAGATCAAGACTTGGGTTTGTCTTGGCTGGGATAGGGCCTGCGTCAAGAAACAGGTTCTTAAGTAAACCGGATTTTGACTAGAGGCCTTGGACTCAGAAGAGGCCATCTTCTGCTCTTCCCTCACCTGTAGGTTCATTTCCTTCTTCTTTCACTGTCTCTGAAAAGAAGATCCGTTTGGGAGAATGTCAATATGGGGGTAGGGAAGGCCAGGCAAACACTCTTAGCATGGTACAGTGGGGTCAGTTTGCACTTTTAGGTTATATGGAATCAGCAAAATGAAAAAGCAGCCAATGGAATGGAAGAAAATATTTGCAAACCGTATATCTGATAAGGGGTTAATAACCCAATGTATAAGGAACTCTTTATAATTCAATAGCAAAAACCAAATAACCTGATTAAAATATGGTTCTATTGTAGTGCTATATGATATATCCTTATTATCTATTTTATATATGAAAGTAAAAGTGAAAGTGCAAGTCACATCTGACTCTTTGTGAACCCATGGATTATACAGTCCATGGAATTCTCCAGGCCAGAATACTGGAGTGGGTAGCCTTTCCCTTCTCCTGGGGGTCTTCCCTACCCAGGGATCAAACCCAGGTCTCCCACATTGCTGGTGGTTTCTTTACCAGCTTAGCCACAANTATACAGTCCATGGAATTCTCCAGGCCAGAATACTGGAGTGGGTAGCCTTTCCCTTCTCCTGGGGGTCTTCCCTACCCAGGGATCAAACCCAGGTCTCCCACATTGCTGGTGGTTTCTTTACCAGCTTAGCCACAAGGGAAGCCCAAGAATACTGGAGTGAGTAGCCTTTCCCTTCTCCTGTGGATCTTCCTGACCCAGAATCAAACTGGGGTCTTCTGCATTGTAGGCGGATTCTTTACCAACTGAGCTATCAGGGAAGCCCATTTTATATATAGTAGTGTGTATATGTCAATCCCAGTCTCCCAATTTATCCCCCTCCCCTTCTCCCTTGGTAACTCTTAAGTTTGTGGGAAAGGTAATCCTTTGTAGGAAATGAGGGAAAATCTTTTGTAGGTGAGGAAAAAGCAGAAGGTGCCCTCTTTCAGAATCCAAGTCCTCTGGTCAAATCCGGTTTACTTAAGAACCTGTTTCTTGGCCCCTTCCCAAAGAAGACATAGAAATGGCCCATATGTACATGAAAAGATGCTCAATATCACTAATTATCTGGACAATACAAATCAAAACCACAATGAGATACCATGTTACACCTGTTAGGATGTATTAAAATAATAAGAATAAGTATGCGTTAGGATAAGTTAAAAGATAGCAAGTGTTTACAAGAATGTAGGGGAAAGGAATCCTTTTTTAAAGCTAATTTTTATTGGAATATAGTTGATTTACAATGTTGTGTTAGTTTCTGCTGTACAGCAAAATGAATCAATCCTGAATATTCACTGGAAGGACTGATGTTGAAGCTGAAGCACTAATACTTTGGCTACCTTAATGCGAAGAGCCGCTTCATTAGAAAAGACCCTGATGTGCTGGGAAAGACTGAAGGCAGGGGGAGAAGGGGATGACACAGGACAAGATGGTTGGATGGCATCACCGACTCAATGGACCTGAGTTTGAGCAAGATCCGAGAGATGGTGAAGGACAGGGAAGCCTGGTATGCTGCAGTCCATGAGGGCACAAAGAGTCGGACATAACTGAACAACAAAGTGAATCAGTTATACATGTATCCACTCTTTCTAGATTTTTCCCCATGTAGATCATTATAGACTATTGAGGTCCCGGTGCTATACAATAGAACTTTATTAGTTATCTGTTTTATATATAGTAGCGTATATATGTTAATCCCAGTCTCCCAGTTTATCCCTCTCTCCTTCTCCCTTGGTAACTGTAGGTTTGTGGGAAAAGTAATCCTTGTACATTGTTGGTAGGAATATAAATTGGTACAGTCACTATGGAAAACAGTATAAAATTTCCTCAAAAAATTAAAAATAGAACTACGATATGGTTCACAATTCCACTTAGGTGTATAACCAAAGGAAGTGAAATTAGTATCTCTAAGGGTGTTCTTTGGAAGGACTGATGCTAAAGTTGAAACTCTAGTACTTTGTCCACCTCATGCGAAGAGTTGACTCGTTGGAAAAGACTCTGATGCTGGAAGGGATTAGGAGCAGGAGAAAAAGGGGACGACAGAGGATGAGATGGCTGGATGGCATCACCAACTTGATGGACATGAGTTTGGGTGAACTCTAGGAGTTGGTGATGGACAGGGAGGCCTGTGTGCTGGTATTCACGGGGTCGTAAAGAGTCGGACATGACTGAGCAACTGAACTGAACTGAAGAGATACCTGCACTCTCATGTTCTTTGTAGCATTATTCACAAGAGCTAAGTTATGGAAACAATCAAATGTTTGTTGATTGATGAATGGATTAAGAAAATGTGATTATATATGTATATATTATATATGAATGAAGTTGCTCAGTTGTGTCCGACTCTTTGCAACCCCATGGACTGTAGCCTACCAGGCTTCTCTGTCCATGGGATTCTCTAGGCAAGAATACTGGAGTGGGTTACCATTTCCTTCTCCAGGGGATCTTCCCGACCCAGGGATCGAACCCCGGTCTCTGCATCAGAGGCAGACGCTTTAACCTCTGAGCCACCAGGGAAGCCCATATATTATATATATATTATATATATATATAGTGCTTCCCTGGTGGCTCAGTCGATAAGGAATTCACCTGCAATGCAGAAGATGCAGATTCAATACCTGGATCAAGGAGATTCCCTGGAGAAGGGCGTGGCAACCCACTCTGGTATTCTTGCCTGAAGAATATCATGGACTGAAGAGCCTAGCAGGCTACAGTCCCTGGGGTCGCAGAGTCAGAGATGACTGAAGCTACTGAGCATGCACAATGGAATATTATTCAATCTTAAGAAAGAAGGAAATTCTGTCATTTACAACAACATGGATGAAACTGGAGGATATTATGCTAAGTGAAATAAGCCAGACACATAAAGACAAATCTTGCATGGTCTTATATGAGGAGTCAAAAAAACAAAAAGCCAACAACAAACACAAAAAGCTGAACTTATACTAACAGGAAATAGTACGGTAGTTGCTGCTGCTGCTGCTGCTGCTAAGTCGCTTACCGAAGCTAAAGGGTGAGGGAGATTTGGAAAAATAAAAATAAAATTGTTCTTGCCAAGGGCTATGGAGAGGGAGGCATGGGCAGTTATTGTATAATGTTGTAGGGCAGTTAAAGAATTTTAAGATGAAAAGAGTTTGGGAGATAGATGATGGTAATGGCTGTATAACAGTATGAGTTACCTAATACCACTGAAACTCTATACTTAAAAGTAGTTAAGATAATAAACTTTATTGTATATGTATATATATCTTTTACAACAATAAAAAATTGAAAAAAATGTGTTGAAACATAAAAAACAGGCACCTATGTTCCCAGGTGGCTCTGTGGTAAAGAATCTGGTATTTTTGCTGGGAAATCCCATGGGCAGAGGAACCTGGCAGGCTACATTCCATGGGGTCACAAAGAGTTGGACATGACTGAGCATGCATGCATGCATGTTCAGACATTACAGAGATTAAACAGGTAACAGAAAGACATTATGGTGAAAAAATAGTTGGTGGTTCCTCAAAAAGTTAAACATAGAGTTACCTACCATATGAGCTAGCAAGTCCACTCCCAGGTATATACCAGAAATAATTAAAAGAGGGATTCAGGACTTCCCAGAGTTCCTGCTCCCAATGCAGAGGTCTAGGTCAATTCTCTGGTCAGGGAACTAGATCCTGCATGCTGCAACAAAGATCGAAGATCCCGTGTGCCACAACTAAGACCCAACACGGCCAAATAAATAAATTTATTAAAAAATAAAAAACCCAGGGACCCAAATAGTTATATGTACACCAATGCATAGCAGCATCATTCACAGTAGCCCAAAGGTGGAAACAACCCAAATGTCCATCAACAGATGAATAAATAAACAAAATTTGAAGTGTACATAATATGGAATATATTCAGCTATAAAATGAAATTCTGATACATACTCTAACATGGATGAACCTTGAAAACAATATGCTCAGTGAAATAAGCCAGACAAAAAAGTAAATATTATATGATTTCACATATATAAGCTAGATAGAATAAGCAGATTCATAGAGCCAAAAGTATCAAATAGAGGTTACCAGGAACTGCAATGAGAGAAGAAAAGGGCAGTTGTTGCTTAACGAGTAGAGTTTCTATTTGAGATAATGAGAAAGTTCTGGAAACAGTGGTGATATTTACATAACATTGTGAATGTACTCAATTCCACTGACTTGTACACTTGAAAATGATTAAAATGGTAAATTTTATGTTATTTATAGTTTACCATGCTCAGTTTTTTAAAAAAGAAAAAGGATGTAACAACCCATTCCTTTAAAAACTCTCTCATGATTTTCAACATGACTTCCATGACTTTTTCCCAATGTACATTTTTTACTTATAATAATATTTTCCTCTGGGCATTCTAATGTTCATTTTGTGCATATAACCCTATTATCCATCTGACATTTATTTATGAGATACAGATACAAATTTATCACACTGTTATTTATTGTGTATTATTTCTTTTCTGGACTGATTAATGGTCTTTATTATATATTAAACTTATACATAATAAGCCCTGTTTATGTGTAAATTCTGTTATTGATTTCAAGACTATCAAAGGGACTTTTGCCTCATTGTGCTTTTGAGTATGGAAATGTGCATACTGAGCTTCTGGTTGTATATTTACCTAAGACATCTCTTTTGGGGATCGTGGTTATCCCATGTTGGTATAATCTTAGTGTTTTTAGATGTTTTTATCAAGTGATGCTCTAGCTCACTCAAATTTACTTATTAGTCTTTTTGCATATGGCAGAAACAGCATCAGTGGTGTTGACAAGAAACAATACATATCATCTTCAGTTTCATTAGCAGGGAGAGATAAATTAAAAAAGAAAATCTGTTTCTATACCATTTGTAGAGCCATTAGTTGTTATTATGTCATATTTGTTCTTATAAGTAATGCCCTTCTACACTATGCTTCCAATGGGCTGGTGGCTGTTAATTCAGCAAATTTAATTTTCCAAGTGAGAAAAGTCGCTACCACATCAATCTCATGAATATAATGCCTAGTGGTGAATATAATTCTTCCATTATCAGCCTCATTCATCATACTAAGGCAAGTGGTCAGAACTGTGAGCTTGAACATGGCTGCTGCTGCTGCTGCTGCTGCTAAGTCACTTCAGTCGTGTCAGTCTCTTAGCGACCCCATGGACTGCAGCCTACCAGGCTCCTCCATCCATGGGATTTTCCAGGCAAGGGTACTGGAGTGGGGTGCTATTGCCTTCTCCGTTGAACATGGCAAACACTGGTAAAGATTTTTCTAGCTTAATATCACTAATTGATTTTATTCCTTCACTTTAACAATGGTATGTCTTATCTACATATAGGACTACATTTAGAGGATGTATATTTTCAATATTAAGCCACTTCACATCTTTTTAGAATACTTTAATTGAAATCATTCATTGATTATTCATTTGAAATGTTGATCTCTGGGCTGCTTGCTCAATGATACTGCATCTGAATTTAGTAACTGTTAGATCTTTCTGGGGGGTTCAGGCTTATAGAGTGGAGAGATATAGTACTATCATGTCTTTTTTGGGATTTGACCATCCTAGACAATTTCTCCTTCCGTGTGGGTTCATGCTCTCTTACATCTAAGGGATCCAAAGAAACATAGTTCCATTATTGCTACTCAGTAGAGCATCAAATCTTAGTTGATTGTTTCTTAAAAATTTCTGAGCTTCCTTATGTTCATGATGTGTACTGATTTTTCTGAACTTGACCAGCTGACCAAAGCATTCTACCTCCTCTTTCATTCCAGTGAAAAAAGCATAATTCCAGACAGAAGCAGGCATTCTAGCCCCTATGGGTTAGGAAATCTGGCTGAGGCTTGATTCATGGATTCCGTGGAGGAAGGATATTTTATTGGAGTCAGTGCCTGCAGATTTGGTAGGTTACAGGAAAAGCAACAGAAGGTTTCTGTGGGGAAAAAGGCAGATTTTTTTATGGACTTTAAGAATTATACAGAATTGGTATTTGAGATAGAGCCATTGAATGTTCAGGGATTTAAGGAGAAATAGGCACACATTTCTGGAGCTTTGGCTATTTTCTAGGATTCATGGAGCAGAGAGGTTTTTATAAGCTCATCTATGCATCAAAGGCTCCTTTAGTAGGTTCAAGACAGGGATGGAGGGAACAGAATATGTTGCATAGCTTAGTGACAAGAGTATGAGCACTACTGTCCAAAAAGCCTAGCAGGAAAGTTTCCCAGCTCTTTGGGATATAACTGTGATTGGGTTCCTAGGTTCTGATAAAGAAATGGCTAGAAGGGAGGGTAAGCAAGTAATGCTTCACAAGTTCAAATGTTGCAATGATATTATCTGGTAAAGAAGAGGGATTTTGTTTTGTTTTCTCGTTGGTTAAGGGCTTACTCACCATTCTGTTCCACTGAGAGTCACCAGTTGAGGCTGAAAGAATCAGGTCTCAATGGGGTCAAATCCCAAGAAAAAAACAATAGGGATATGGAATGCCAGGATTAGAGACTGAAGAATAAAGGTTTGAAGTAGAAAGGACCGCAGTACTTATGTTAAAGAGGGACAGTCAGATAGCAGAATTAAGCAAGGTTATGGAATCAAGATTGCCAAGAGAAATATCAATAACCTCAGATATGCAGATGACACCACCCTTACGGCAGAAAATGAAGAAGAACTAAAGAGCCTCTTGATGAACGTGAAAGAGGAGAGTGAAAAAGTTGGCTTAAAGCTCAACATTCAGAAAACAAAGATCATGGCATCCAGTCCCATCACTTCTTGGCAAATAGATGGGGAAACAGTGGCTGACTTTATTTTTCTGGGCTCCAAAAGCACTGCAGATGGTGATTTTAGCCATGAAATTAAAAACGCTTACTCCTTGGAAGGAAAGTTATGACCAACCTAGATAGAATATTAAAAAGCAGAGACATTACTTTGCCAACAAAGGTCCATCTAGTCAAGGCTATGGTTTTTCCAGTAGTCATGTATGGATGTGGGAGTTGGATTGTGAAGAAAGCTGAGTGCCAAAGAATTGATGCTTTGGAACTGTGGTGTTGGAGAAGACTCTTGAGAGTCCCTTGGGACTGAGAGAAGATCCAACCAGTCCATCCTAAAGGAGGTCAGTCCTGGGTGTTCATTGGAAAGACTGATGTTGAAGCTGAAACTTCAAAACTTTGGCCACCTGATGTGAAGAGCTGACTCATTTGAAAAGACCCTGATGCTGGGAAAGATTGAAGGCAGGAGGAGAAGGGGATGGCAGAGGATGAGATGCTTGGATGGCATCACCAACATGATGGACATGGGTTTGGGTGGACTCTAGGAGTTGGTGATGGACAGGGAGGCCTGGCATGCTGCAGTTCATGGGGTTGCAAAGAGTCAAACATGACTGAGTGACTGAACTGAACTGATGCCTAATTGGGCTTCCCTGTTGGCCCAGATGGTAAAATGTCCTCAATGTAGGAGACCCAGATTCGATCCCTGGGTCGGAAAGGTCCCCTGGAGAAGGGAATGGCTACCCACTCCAGTATTCTTGCCTGGAGAATCCCATGAATAGAAGAGCCTGGCAGGCTACAGTCCATGGAGTTGCAAGGAGCTGGACATGACTGAGTGAGTTAAAGTTATGCTGAATATGCATAACGTAGTGGCAACAAGAAAACAGGACTTTGGGAAGCATGGATTGTGTTCAAGATTTTAATTTTTAGAAGAAAAGAGTAGTATGTATGAAATAATATATAACCCCAAAGATTCCTCTAATGGATAATTTAAAGTAAAATTCTGTCTGTATTCAGGCAATAGCAGTCCTGTTCCTGTAGGGGAAAAAATGGTCTCTAGAAGATTTAAATATTAATAATAAAGATTAAAAACTAAAAAACCCCTCTAATGTCATATTTGTGAATGTTGCAAAAATTTATAAAATTATACATACATATTACATACTTAAGATACAATATATCTCATCTATGTATCTAACCATCTATATATGTATACATGTATGTTTATATGTATGTATATATGTATCTACCTATTTATAATACAAAATTAACTTGATTCCTTTCCTGGTGTTGTGCTTTTATTTTTGGTTTGCTATTTGCACTAAATGACTCAGAAACGGAAGTGAAAAATCATTTTACAATCTGGCTAGATTTTTTTTCTGTTAGAGTTGTAATTCTTACATAATAGTGATACAAACCTCTGAATGTTTATTAGATGTGTGGTACTAGGTTTCTATGTAGAACAACAATACCAGCCCCCTAACTTCCATGCCTCTCTAATTATATATAAACTAGTTTAAGATCATCAAGTACAATGACTCATCACTCCAAGGTGCTCTGCAAAAGCCTACATTGTTACAAGACTATTGTTCCCTACTGAATATATTTATTTTGAGCTTTAGTTAATTTTTTATTTTTAACATAAGTGCCAGATCTTTATCTGTACTTGTTATGTAAGAAATAATAAACACTTGAATGCAGTTATCTACTTAAAATTTTTACTTCTTATGATAAAAACAGAAAGCTACTACATTCTTAGAAATGTCTGTTTAGATTTCTTGCTATCATAATCAGCAGCATCATCATTACCATTATTGTCATTGTCTGTTAATATTGGTTGCTAAACATTTAGTTCATGGATTATTATAAGTTCTAATAGTATTTGCAAATAGTATGTATCAAATAACCAAGTTTTTTCCTTAGAAAAATATAGATAAAAATGAATATTGGTCAAAATTATAAGAAGTTCCTAACTTTCAAATGGGTTGGTTGCCAAATTTTGTTTTTAAGGTAGTTTGTTTGAACTGGGAGCCCTTTTGTTGATTGATTGGTAAACTGTTATATATGGGATGTGTGCATGCTAAGTCACTTCAGTCGTGTCTGACTCTTTGTGACCCCCCAAGGATTGCAGCACGCCAGGCTTCCCTCTTCTTCACCATCTCCCAGAGCTTACTCAGACTCATGTCCATTGAGTCAGTGATGCCATCCAACTGGCGTCCCCAACTGATGTCATCTTCTGTCATCCCCTTCTTCTCCTGTCTTCAACCTTTCCCAGCATCAGGGTCTTTTCTAATGAGTCAACTCTTCGCATCAGGTGGTCAAAATATTGGAGCTTCAGCTTCAGCATCAGTCCTTCCAATGAATATTCAGGGCTGATTTCCTTTAGGATTGACTGGTTTGATCTCCTAACTCAGTGAAACTATGAGCCATGCTGTGTAGGGCCACCCAAGATGGACAGGTCTTGATGGAGAATTCTGACAAAATGTGGTCTACTGGAGAAGGGAATAGTGAACCACTTCAGCATTCTTGCCTTCAGAACCCCATGAACTGTATGAAAAGGGTCTTTGTCGATGTAATCAGTTTAAGGTGAGGTCATATTGGATTAAGATAGAGTACATCATGAGAAACGCTGGACTGGAAGAAACACAAGCTGGAATCAAGATTGCCNGTCAAATCCGGTTTACTTAAGAACCTGTTTCTTGGCCCCTTCCCAAAGAAGACATAGAAATGGCCCATATGTACATGAAAAGATGCTCAATATCACTAATTATCTGGACAATACAAATCAAAACCACAATGAGATACCATCTTACACCTGTTAGGATGTATTAAAATAATAAGAATAAGTATGCGTTAGGATAAGTTAAAAGATAGCAAGTGTTTACAAGAATGTAGGGGAAAGGAATCCTTTTTTAAAGCTAATTTTTATTGGAATATAGTTGATTTACAATGTTGTGTTAGTTTCTGCTGTACAGCAAAATGAATCAATCCTGAATATTCACTGGAAGGACTGATGTTGAAGCTGAAGCACTAATACTTTGGCTACCTTAATGCGAAGAGCCGCTTCATTAGAAAAGACCCTGATGTGCTGGGAAAGACTGAAGGCAGGGGGAGAAGGGGATGACACAGGACGAGATGGTTGGATGGCATCACCGACTCAATGGACCTGAGTTTGAGCAAGATCCGAGAGATGGTGAAGGACAGGGAAGCCTGGTATGCTGCAGTCCATGAGGGCACAAAGAGTCGGACATAACTGAACAACAAAGTGAATCAGTTATACATGTATCCACTCTTTCTAGATTTTTCCCCATGTAGATCATTATAGACTATTGAGGTCCCGGTGCTATACAATAGAACTTTATTAGTTATCTGTTTTATATATAGTAGCGTATATATGTTAATCCCAGTCTCCCAGTTTATCCCTCTCTCCTTCTCCCTTGGTAACTGTAGGTTTGTGGGAAAAGTAATCCTTGTACATTGTTGGTAGGAATATAAATTGGTACAGTCACTATGGAAAACAGTATAAAATTTCCTCAAAAAATTAAAAATAGAACTACGATATGGTTCACAATTCCACTTAGGTGTATAACCAAAGGAAGTGAAATTAGTATCTCTAAGGGTGTTCTTTGGAAGGACTGATGCTAAAGTTGAAACTCTAGTACTTTGTCCACCTCATGCGAAGAGTTGACTCGTTGGAAAAGACTCTGATGCTGGAAGGGATTAGGAGCAGGAGAAAAAGGGGACGACAGAGGATGAGATGGCTGGATGGCATCACCAACTTGATGGACATGAGTTTGGGTGAACTTTAGGAGTTGGTGATGGACAGGGAGGCCTGTGTGCTGGTATTCACGGGGTCGTAAAGAGTCGGACATGACTGAGCAACTGAACTGAACTGAAGAGATACCTGCACTCTCATGTTCTTTGTAGCATTATTCACAAGAGCTAAGTTATGGAAACAATCAAATGTTTGTTGATTGATGAATGGATTAAGAAAATGTGATTATATATGTATATATTATATATGAATGAAGTTGCTCAGTTGTGTCCGACTCTTTGCAACCCCATGGACTGTAGCCTACCAGGCTTCTCTGTCCATGGGATTCTCTAGGCAAGAATACTGGAGTGGGTTACCATTTCCTTCTCCAGGGGATCTTCCCGACCCAGGGATCGAACCCCGGTCTCTGCATCAGAGGCAGACGCTTTAACCTCTGAGCCACCAGGGAAGCCCATATATTATATATATATTATATATATATATAGTGCTTCCCTGGTGGCTCAGTCGATAAGGAATTCACCTGCAATGCAGAAGATGCAGATTCAATACCTGGATCAAGGAGATTCCCTGGAGAAGGGCGTGGCAACCCACTCTGGTATTCTTGCCTGAAGAATATCATGGACTGAAGAGCCTAGCAGGCTACAGTCCCTGGGGTCGCAGAGTCAGAGATGACTGAAGCTACTGAGCATGCACAATGGAATATTATTCAACCTTAAGAAAGAAGGAAATTCTGTCATTTACAACAACATGGATGAAACTGGAGGATATTATGCTAAGTGAAATAAGCCAGACACATAAAGACAAATCTTGCATGGTCTTACTTATATGAGGAGTCAAAAAAACAAAAAGCCAACAACAAACACAAAAAGCTGAACTTATACTAACAGGAAATAGTACGGTAGTTGCTGCTGCTGCTGCTGCTGCTAAGTCGCTTACCGAAGCTAAAGGGTGAGGGAGATTTGGAAAAATAAAAATAAAATTGTTCTTGCCAAGGGCTATGGAGAGGGAGGCATGGGCAGTTATTGTATAATGTTGTAGGGCAGTTAAAGAATTTTAAGATGAAAAGAGTTTGGGAGATAGATGATGGTAATGGCTGTATAACAGTATGAGTTAACTAATACCACTGAAACTCTATACTTAAAAGTAGTTAAGATAATAAACTTTATTGTATATGTATATATATCTTTTACAACAATAAAAAATTGAAAAAAATGTGTTGAAACATAAAAAACAGGCACCTATGTTCCCAGGTGGCTCTGTGGTAAAGAATCTGGTATTTTTGCTGGGAAATCCCATGGGCAGAGGAACCTGGCAGGCTACATTCCATGGGGTCACAAAGAGTTGGACATGACTGAGCATGCATGCATGCATGTTCAGACATTACAGAGATTAAACAGGTAACAGAAAGACATTATGGTGAAAAAATAGTTGGTGGTTCCTCAAAAAGTTAAACATAGAGTTACCTACCATATGAGCTAGCAAGTCCACTCCCAGGTATATACCAGAAATAATTAAAAGAGGGATTCAGGACTTCCCAGAGTTCCTGCTCCCAATGCAGAGGTCTAGGTCAATTCTCTGGTCAGGGAACTAGATCCTGCATGCTGCAACAAAGATCGAAGATCCCGTGTGCCACAACTAAGACCCAACACGGCCAAATAAATAAATTTATTAAAAAATAAAAAACCCAGGGACCCAAATAGTTATATGTACACCAATGCATAGCAGCATCATTCACAGTAGCCCAAAGGTGGAAACAACCCAAATGTCCATCAACAGATGAATAAATAAACAAAATTTGAAGTGTACATAATATGGAATATATTCAGCTATAAAATGAAATTCTGATACATACTCTAACATGGATGAACCTTGAAAACAATATGCTCAGTGAAATAAGCCAGACAAAAAAGTAAATATTATATGATTTCACATATATAAGCTAGATAGAATAAGCAGATTCATAGAGCCAAAAGTATCAAATAGAGGTTACCAGGAACTGCAATGAGAGAAGAAAAGGGCAGTTGTTGCTTAACGAGTANTCTGATACATACTCTAACATGGATGAACCTTGAAAACAATATGCTCAGTGAAATAAGCCAGACAAAAAAGTAAATATTATATGATTTCACATGTATAAGCTAGATAGAATAAGCAGATTCATAGAGCCAAAAGTATCAAATAGAGGTTACCAGGAACTGCAATGAGAGAAGAAAAGGGCAGTTGTTGCTTAACGAGTAGAGTTTCTATTTGAGATAATGAGAAAGTTCTGGAAACAGTGGTGATATTTACATAACATTGTGAATGTACTCAATTCCACTGACTTGTACACTTGAAAATGATTAAAATGGTAAATTTTATGTTATTTATAGTTTACCATGCTCAGTTTTTTAAAAAAGAAAAAGGATGTAACAACCCATTCCTTTAAAAACTCTCTCATGATTTTCAACATGACTTCCATGACTTTTTCCCAATGTACATTTTTTACTTATAATAATATTTTCCTCTGGGCATTCTAATGTTCATTTTGTGCATATAACCCTATTATCCATCTGACATTTATTTATGAGATACAGATACAAATTTATCACACTGTTATTTATTGTGTATTATTTCTTTTCTGGACTGATTAATGGTCTTTATTATATATTAAACTTATACATAATAAGCCCTGTTTATGTGTAAATTCTGTTATTGATTTCAAGACTATCAAAGGGACTTTTGCCTCATTGTGCTTTTGAGTATGGAAATGTGCATACTGAGCTTCTGGTTGTATATTTACCTAAGACATCTCTTTTGGGGATCGTAGTTATCCCATGTTGGTATAATCTTAGTGTTTTTAGATGTTTTTATCAAGTGATGCTCTAGCTCACTCAAATTTACTTATTAGTCTTTTTGCATATGGCAGAAACAGCATCAGTGGTGTTGACAAGAAACAATACATATCATCTTCAGTTTCATTAGCAGGGAGAGATAAATTAAAAAAGAAAATCTGTTTCTATACCATTTGTAGAGCCATTAGTTGTTATTATGTCATATTTGTTCTTATAAGTAATGCCCTTCTACACTATGCTTCCAATGGGCTGGTGGCTGTTAATTCAGCAAATTTAATTTTCCAAGTGAGAAAAGTCGCTACCACATCAATCTCATGAATATAATGCCTAGTGGTGAATATAATTCTTCCATTATCAGCCTCATTCATCATACTAAGGCAAGTGGTCAGAACTGTGAGCTTGAACATGGCTGCTGCTGCTGCTGCTGCTGCTAAGTCACTTCAGTCGTGTCAGTCTCTTAGCGACCCCATGGACTGCAGCCTACCAGGCTCCTCCATCCATGGGATTTTCCAGGCAAGGGTACNGTGAATATAATTCTTCCATTATCAGCCTCATTCATCATACTAAGGCAAGTGGTCAGAACTGTGAGCTTGAACATGGCTGCTGCTGCTGCTGCTGCTGCTAAGTCACTTCAGTCGTGTCAGTCTCTTAGCGACCCCATGGACTGCAGCCTACCAGGCTCCTCCATCCATGGGATTTTCCAGGCAAGGGTACTGGAGTGGGGTGCTATTGCCTTCTCCGTTGAACATGGCAAACACTGGTAAAGATTTTTCTAGCTTAATATCACTAATTGATTTTATTCCTTCACTTTAACAATGGTATGTCTTATCTACATATAGGACTACATTTAGAGGATGTATATTTTCAATATTAAGCCACTTCACATCTTTTTAGAATACTTTAATTGAAATCATTCATTGATTATTCATTTGAAATGTTGATCTCTGGGCTGCTTGCTCAATGATACTGCATCTGAATTTAGTAACTGTTAGATCTTTCTGGGGGGTTCAGGCTTATAGAGTGGAGAGATATAGTACTATCATGTCTTTTTTGGGATTTGACCATCCTAGACAATTTCTCCTTCCGTGTGGGTTCATGCTCTCTTACATCTAAGGGATCCAAAGAAACATAGTTCCATTATTGCTACTCAGTAGAGCATCAAATCTTAGTTGATTGTTTCTTAAAAATTTCTGAGCTTCCTTATGTTCATGATGTGTACTGATTTTTCTGAACTTGACCAGCTGACCAAAGCATTCTACCTCCTCTTTCATTCCAGTGAAAAAAGCATAATTCCAGACAGAAGCAGGCATTCTAGCCCCTATGGGTTAGGAAATCTGGCTGAGGCTTGATTCATGGATTCCGTGGAGGAAGGATATTTTATTGGAGTCAGTGCCTGCAGATTTGGTAGGTTACAGGAAAAGCAACAGAAGGTTTCTGTGGGGAAAAAGGCAGATTTTTTTATGGACTTTAAGAATTATACAGAATTGGTATTTGAGATAGAGCCATTGAATGTTCAGGGATTTAAGGAGAAATAGGCACACATTTCTGGAGCTTTGGCTATTTTCTAGGATTCATGGAGCAGAGAGGTTTTTATAAGCTCATCTATGCATCAAAGGCTCCTTTAGTAGGTTCAAGACAGGGATGGAGGGAACAGAATATGTTGCATAGCTTAGTGACAAGAGTATGAGCACTACTGTCCAAAAAGCCTAGCAGGAAAGTTTCCCAGCTCTTTGGGATATAACTGTGATTGGGTTCCTAGGTTCTGATAAAGAAATGGCTAGAAGGGAGGGTAAGCAAGTAATGCTTCACAAGTTCAAATGTTGCAATGATATTATCTGGTAAAGAAGAGGGATTTTGTTTTGTTTTCTCGTTGGTTAAGGGCTTACTCACCATTCTGTTCCACTGAGAGTCACCAGTTGAGGCTGAAAGAATCAGGTCTCAATGGGGTCAAATCCCAAGAAAAAAACAATAGGGATATGGAATGCCAGGATTAGAGACTGAAGAATAAAGGTTTGAAGTAGAAAGGACCGCAGTACTTATGTTAAAGAGGGACAGTCAGATAGCAGAATTAAGCAAGGTTATGGAATCAAGATTGCCAAGAGAAATATCAATAACCTCAGATATGCAGATGACACCACCCTTACGGCAGAAAATGAAGAAGAACTAAAGAGCCTCTTGATGAACGTGAAAGAGGAGAGTGAAAAAGTTGGCTTAAAGCTCAACATTCAGAAAACAAAGATCATGGCATCCAGTCCCATCACTTCTTGGCAAATAGATGGGGAAACAGTGGCTGACTTTATTTTTCTGGGCTCCAAAAGCACTGCAGATGGTGATTTTAGCCATGAAATTAAAAACGCTTACTCCTTGGAAGGAAAGTTATGACCAACCTAGATAGAATATTAAAAAGCAGAGACATTACTTTGCCAACAAAGGTCCATCTAGTCAAGGCTATGGTTTTTCCAGTAGTCATGTATGGATGTGGGAGTTGGATTGTGAAGAAAGCTGAGTGCCAAAGAATTGATGCTTTGGAACTGTGGTGTTGGAGAAGACTCTTGAGAGTCCCTTGGGACTGAGAGAAGATCCAACCAGTCCATCCTAAAGGAGGTCAGTCCTGGGTGTTCATTGGAAAGACTGATGTTGAAGCTGAAACTTCAAAACTTTGGCCACCTGATGTGAAGAGCTGACTCATTTGAAAAGACCCTGATGCTGGGAAAGATTGAAGGCAGGAGGAGAAGGGGATGGCAGAGGATGAGATGCTTGGATGGCATCACCAACATGATGGACATGGGTTTGGGTGGACTCTAGGAGTTGGTGATGGACAGGGAGGCCTGGCATGCTGCAGTTCATGGGGTTGCAAAGAGTCAAACATGACTGAGTGACTGAACTGAACTGATGCCTAATTGGGCTTCCCTGTTGGCCCAGATGGTAAAATGTCCTCAATGTAGGAGACCCAGATTCGATCCCTGGGTCGGAAAGGTCCCCTGGAGAAGGGAATGGCTACCCACTCCAGTATTCTTGCCTGGAGAATCCCATGAATAGAAGAGCCTGGCAGGCTACAGTCCATGGAGTTGCAAGGAGCTGGACATGACTGAGTGAGTTAAAGTTATGCTGAATATGCATAACGTAGTGGCAACAAGAAAACAGGACTTTGGGAAGCATGGATTGTGTTCAAGATTTTAATTTTTAGAAGAAAAGAGTAGTATGTATGAAATAATATATAACCCCAAAGATTCCTCTAATGGATAATTTAAAGTAAAATTCTGTCTGTATTCAGGCAATAGCAGTCCTGTTCCTGTAGGGGAAAAAATGGTCTCTAGAAGATTTAAATATTAATAATAAAGATTAAAAACTAAAAAACCCCTCTAATGTCATATTTGTGAATGTTGCAAAAATTTATAAAATTATACATACATATTACATACTTAAGATACAATATATCTCATCTATGTATCTAACCATCTATATATGTATACATGTATGTTTATATGTATGTATATATGTATCTACCTATTTATAATACAAAATTAACTTGATTCCTTTCCTGGTGTTGTGCTTTTATTTTTGGTTTGCTATTTGCACTAAATGACTCAGAAACGGAAGTGAAAAATCATTTTACAATCTGGCTAGATTTTTTTTCTGTTAGAGTTGTAATTCTTACATAATAGTGATACAAACCTCTGAATGTTTATTAGATGTGTGGTACTAGGTTTCTATGTAGAACAACAATACCAGCCCCCTAACTTCCATGCCTCTCTAATTATATATAAACTAGTTTAAGATCATCAAGTACAATGACTCATCACTCCAAGGTGCTCTGCAAAAGCCTACATTGTTACAAGACTATTGTTCCCTACTGAATATATTTATTTTGAGCTTTAGTTAATTTTTTATTTTTAACATAAGTGCCAGATCTTTATCTGTACTTGTTATGTAAGAAATAATAAACACTTGAATGCAGTTATCTACTTAAAATTTTTACTTCTTATGATAAAAACAGAAAGCTACTACATTCTTAGAAATGTCTGTTTAGATTTCTTGCTATCATAATCAGCAGCATCATCATTACCATTATTGTCATTGTCTGTTAATATTGGTTGCTAAACATTTAGTTCATGGATTATTATAAGTTCTAATAGTATTTGCAAATAGTATGTATCAAATAACCAAGTTTTTTCCTTAGAAAAATATAGATAAAAATGAATATTGGTCAAAATTATAAGAAGTTCCTAACTTTCAAATGGGTTGGTTGCCAAATTTTGTTTTTAAGGTAGTTTGTTTGAACTGGGAGCCCTTTTGTTGATTGATTGGTAAACTGTTATATATGGGATGTGTGCATGCTAAGTCACTTCAGTCGTGTCTGACTCTTTGTGACCCCCCAAGGATTGCAGCACGCCAGGCTTCCCTCTTCTTCACCATCTCCCAGAGCTTACTCAGACTCATGTCCATTGAGTCAGTGATGCCATCCAACTGGCGTCCCCAACTGATGTCATCTTCTGTCATCCCCTTCTTCTCCTGTCTTCAACCTTTCCCAGCATCAGGGTCTTTTCTAATGAGTCAACTCTTCGCATCAGGTGGTCAAAATATTGGAGCTTCAGCTTCAGCATCAGTCCTTCCAATGAATATTCAGGGCTGATTTCCTTTAGGATTGACTGGTTTGATCTCCTAACTCAGTGAAACTATGAGCCATGCTGTGTAGGGCCACCCAAGATGGACAGGTCTTGATGGAGAATTCTGACAAAATGTGGTCTACTGGAGAAGGGAATAGTGAACCACTTCAGCATTCTTGCCTTCAGAACCCCATGAACTGTATGAAAAGGGTCTTTGTCGATGTAATCAGTTTAAGGTGAGGTCATATTGGATTAAGATAGAGTACATCATGAGAAACGCTGGACTGGAAGAAACACAAGCTGGAATCAAGATTGCCGGGAGAAATATCAATAACCTCAGATATGCAGATGACACCACCCTTATGGCAGAAAGTGAGGAGGAGCTAAAAAGCCTCTTGATGAAAGTGAAGGAGGAGAGTGAAAAAGTTGACTTAAAGCTCAACATTCAGAAAACGAAGATCATGGCATCCGGTCCCATCACTTCATGGGAAATAGATGGGGAAACAGTGGAAACAGTGTCAGACTTTATTTTTTTGGGCTCCAAAATCACTGCAGATGGTGATTGCAGCCATGAAGTTAGAAGACGCTTACTCCTTGGAAGAAAAGTTATGACCAACCTGGATAGTATATTCAAAAGCAGAGACATTACTTTGCTGACTAAGGTCCGCCTAGTCAAGGCTATGGTTTTTCCTGTGGTCATGTATGGATGTGAGAGTTGGACTGTGAAGAAGGCTGAGTGCCAAAGAATAGAAGCTTTTGAACTGTGGTGTTGGAGAAGACTCTTGAGAGTCCCTTGGACTGCAAGGAGATCCAACCAGTCCATTCTGAAGGAGATCAGTCCTGGGTGTTCACTGGAAGGACTGATGCTAAAGCTGAAACTCCAATACTTCGGCCACCTCATGTGAAGAGTTGACTCATTAGAAAAGACCCTGATGTGAGAGGGATAGAAGGCAGGAGGAGAAGGGGATGACAGAGGATGAGATGGCTGGATGGCATCACTGATTCGATGGACATGGGTTTGAGTGAACTCCAGGAGTTGATGGACAGGGAGGCCTGGCGTGCTGCAATTCATGGGGTTGCAAAGAGTTGGACATGACTGAGCAACTGAACTGAACTGAACTGAACTGAACTACCAATGAATGAACATTTTATGTTTACTCTTTGGCACAGAGACCCATGTGGATCAATACAGAGCCTTGAACTAGGATAGGGGATGTTCACCAAATACCTACTATTTGGGAAAGAAGGGTTGATTTTGGTAAAGATTGCAGAAGGAAGCACTTTGTGAGTAGACAGTAAAGTTACATAATGATCATTACAGAAAATACTTTAAAGGGTATATAATAAATGTAGAAATAGAAGGCACAGTTATACATTTAGCTTACCATTGAAAATATATAAATGGACTGTCACTGAGATGCAAAGAGGAAATTGCTCATGAAATTATGATAAACTTACAAATAGTTTATCTGAATAATGCTTAAAATATTAGCTGACATTTTGAATCTAATAAAAAATATCTTAGATAGTAACATCAAAGATTTTAGATATCTTTGTTACCAAACTTCTATTACCTAAAGGTAGAATTTGTGGTTCTTTAAGTAGAGAAACAGAGGAAGAACAAGAAACATACTCCTTTCTCACTTTAGTTCTTTTATGTGAATGGGGGAAGGGGAGAGGAGTGTGGTACAAGAAATAGGATAGTGAAAGTGGAAGTGTTCTTGGCTAAGTCACATCTAACTCTTTGCATCCCCAAGGGTGGTAGGCCACCGGGCTTCTCTGTCCGTGGAATTATCCAGGCAAGAATTCTGGAGTGGGTTGCCATTTCCTTCTCCAGGGCATCTTCCAAACCCAGGGATCAGTCCTGAGTGTCCTGCATTGGCAGGTGGATTCTTTACCACTAGTGCTGCCTGGGGAGTAGTACTAATACTGTCTTTATTTAGAATTTCGGTATTTTTGTCAAACATGTAGGGAAGAGAGGTGCCCTAAATTCCCTAGCACAAAGCTTAACATATAATGGCCTTGTAGTAAGTTTTTTTTGTTGACTATCAATTCGTTAGCCCATGATGCTATGAAAGAATTAGGAAAACTGTGACGAGTAGGAGATGTTTAGCCTAGTTGTTTTGGTCTTTACCATCTGAGCCACTAGGAACCTAAGAGAGAGAGGGAAAACCCAGAAATGAAGTTTGAGGAAAGGAAGAAGTAGAGAGTGAGAGTGAGAGATTAAAGGAGAAATGTGGACTGGAAAGGAGGTAGAGCTTAGAGAGAGGTGTGAGGAGGGCCCAAGAGATAGGAGTCTGAGTGTAATAGCTCCATTTTGAGTACTAGTTACAGATGGTGAAAGCAGAGCCTTAAGACATTGGCCAGTGGAGACTCAATGTGGTTTACTGTACTGTACAAGTGTCCTTTTGAACTATGGTGTTGGAGAAGACTCCTGAGAGTCCCTTGGACTGCAAGGAGATCCAACCAGTCCATCCTAAAGGAGATCAGTCCTGGATGTTCATTGGAAGGACTGATGTTGAAGCTGAAATGCCAATACTTTGGCCACCTGATGCGAAGAGCTGACTCATTTGAAAAGGCCCTGATGCTGGGAAAGATTGAGGGCAGGAGGAGAAGGGGACAACAGAGGATGAGATGGTTGGATGGCATCACTGACTCAATGGATATGGGTTTGGGTAGACTCCAGCAGTTGGTGATGGACAGGGAGGCCTGGTGTGCTGTGGTTCATGGGCTCGCAGGGTTGGACACAACTGAGTGACTGAACTGAACTGAGCAATTGTCCTGCAAATTAGAAAAGGGGGAATAATTCAGATCTAGTGCCATAATGATGATTTCTTCTAAAGGTACTAATAATAGTCTGAGGTTTGAGAAAATTCCTGGTCTTATAATAAAGTGAACTGAGGAGAACTAAACACTTACCAAGGACACACAGTAAGATCTGTGAGAGAGATGCCTTAGAATTAAGACTTCTAATATTAAAATTGTTCCCACTATCTTAATTTTCCTTTTACTTTTCCAATTTTCTGATCTATATTTGCTGAGGACTGCCCGTAGCATGTTCTTTGGTATGTGGAAAAGTTGAGGAGTTTTTCTGGGGAAAAAAAAAAAAAATTGACTGCTCTTTTAAACTTTGCCTTATAGAATTAGTATCTTCATTTTTCTCTATTTTTAATTTTTTTAGAGAAAACTTGATCTTCTCTTCTGCAGAGGAAGTTTTCTAACATTCTGTAGCTGAGTCATGTAGAGAGAATATTTCTACTGTTGACATTATTTGTTTTCTTTACTCTGATTACTATTCAGAGAATGAAAAGATTATTTCTTAGTACATCCTACAGCATCTAGTTACATTGTTTACATATGGTTCTCAGTAAGAATTCACAAAATTTTACAGTCCTTATAGACAATAGTATATACCAGAAGGATTATTTTTCTACCTAAAGTTTAAAAGAATTATTTGTACTTTAACCAATTTGTATATCCACTATATTTTTATATCTGAATCTTACTGCTGGTTTTATCTTTTTAATTTGTATCATAAAGGGAATCTTGTCTGCCCAGAGCCCAGCTCCTAGGAGTGCCAAATTGTCTCTGAACCTGTTAGCCTGCCTTGTGACTAGTTCATATGTGATTGAAATTGATAGGTATCTGATCCAAGCGTAGACAGTCTATACATTATTCTGTGGCATACCTGTGATCCAGCCTGGAAAGGTGGACTAGGTCATTTGGATTCTCTAGGATTTGGAACTGGGAAATCAAAAGACTAAACCAGTTAGCAGTGGGAACAGAGGGTGGAGAGAGTTGCCAAGGTTTAGAAGGTATTGGGAGTAGTCATGGCTTCCCAGGCAGCGCTAGTGGTAAAGAACCCACCTCCCAATGCAGGAGATGTAAAAGATGCAGGTTTGATGCCTGGGTCAGGACGATCACCTGGAGGAGGACGTGCAGCCCACTCCGGGCTACAGTCCATAGGGTTGCAAAGCGTCGGACAGACTGAAGCAACTTTGCACATGTGCACGCATGGGAGTGGTCGTGTTGTGCTGTGTGCTAGCTGAGCCTATGATGGAATGGAAACCATGAATAACCAGAGGAAGTAGGGCAATAGAGAGAAGGGAAACTGAAAAGAGAAGCAGAGGCTCTGATGGAAAGAGAGAGTGGTTCAGTTTTAGAGCTTTCTTGTTTTCTGATAACTCTCGGTTGATCAGTGAGTATTCTTTGAAATGATTTCTTTTCTTGAAATAACTTGAGTAGGTCTCCAGTCTTTCAGGCATATAGGTATTTTGAAGGCCTTATGAAGAGCTTTGGATGCTAGGACAAGGCCAAGGCTACATATTAACTATTTTTGAGATCCAGAGTAGTGCCATTAAGTGAAATGAAGTCACTCAGTCGTGCCCGACTCTTTGTGACCCCATAGATAGTAGCCTGCACCAAGCTCCTCCGTCCATGGGATTTTCAAGGCAAGAGTACTGGAGTGGGTTGCCATTTCCTTCTCCAGGGTATCTTCCCAACCCAGGTCTCTCACATTGTAGACAGATGCTTTACCGTCTGAGCAAGTCTGAGTAGTGCCATTAGGAGTGTGTTAAATGAAGATTAATCTGGAAGGAGTACGTAGGGGAGATGGAGAAACTGAGTTGGGAAGCTATTACAGTAAGATATGCAGGAGGTAGTTAAGGTCTTGGATTGAAGGTATGACAGAAAGAAGCTAAATGTATAGACAGGTATAAAAACATAACAAAGGAAGAATCATAACACATGGTAATTTATTGGCTATAAGGGGCAAGGAGAAAGAACCTGTCAGAGTTGAAACTGAGATTTTTAAGGCTTGGAGGTTAGAAGTGGGTAATGTTATTAAAGGAAACCGGGAAGTTAGGTTTGGTTGTTTCGGGTTGTGGAGGGCCAGACAGCTGTTTAGTTTTGTGTCTGTCTGATCAGTTTCAGAAGTTGGTGGGAATACTGTTTAGTTCAGCTTAAATAACTTTCACTGAGTTCCCTCCCACTCCCCTATTCCTGGCACTGATAGTGAAGGTGGGAAATTGATGTTCAAGAGTGAATAAAACAGTTTATACCTTTGAGGAGTTCCTAATGTTATGAATGAGATTGTCTTTCAGGTGAAAATATGTGACCCAGATGTCAAAAAAGCCCCAGAGAACTAGGTTATCAAAGGATGGGATGAGAGGATGTAAAGAGGTGGTCCAAAGGTAAAACCATGGGGAATACTTGGTGTCATAGGACAGGAGAAGGAAGAACGCAGGGGAGGCATGGCCAGGAGATTCTTAGGAGAAACAGGATAGTACAGGGTTTCAGGAGACAAAGTCATTCACAGTGTTAAATACTGCAAAAACTTTAGAGAATGAAGTTGGATTTGATATGTAAAAGGTCATTGTTATCCTAGAAGGCATTTGTGGGTAAGGGCTAGTGAAGAAAAATAGGAAGAAATGTAGACCTCTCTTCTAATAATTTGAGTATTGATGAGGTAATAAGAAGAGGAAACTTTGGAGGAAGGGCAAGGTCTATAGAAGAATTTTATTTATTTTTAAAGACTGGGTCTATCTGGTAGACAGGGTAAGACTGGTCAGGAGAGATGAAAAAATTCAAGGAAGAGAAGCGAAGGAGTAAGAGCATAAGGAAATGGCTTGGTGGTGGTGGGGGCAGAGGGTGGTTGGGATCAAGTGTAAAGGCAAAGAGGAAAACACTTATCACACAGAGAGACATTTCACCCTGGAGCCAAAGATTAAAAGGAGGAATACAATTTCCAATACAGAAGAGTTAAGACAGGGAGAGAAAGGAAATAACAAGAAAAATACCTCAGCTGTCTTCTATTTTCTCAGAATATTAGCAGGCTAGAAATAGAGTCTTGTGATTGGGGATTTTAGGAACATAGAGGAAGAGAAAGTTTTTGAAAGGCCACTAAAGAGTTTGGAACAAGGAATTAAGAAGAGGTGAATGAAGGATTTTTGAGTGGTAATAAAGAGACAAATAAGGACGAGGAGGTGAGAGATGAATCAAGAAAATGAAAACTATTTCAAGTAGTAGTACTCAAAGAATTTCAAAGAGTTCCTCCTTCCCCCACCCACACTATTTTACAAATAAAGAATTTAATTCCAAGCAACTTACTCATGGATCTGTTGGAGTTCCAACCTCCACCCCTTCTTTCTACATGAAAAGAGATGTGACAGTTGATTATAAGGTTAATTTAGAGAATCGGTTAAATCTGAAATCTGACTTAATCTGGAAAAAATATAAAATTGATCAAAGATCAGTGCTTATGTATGTTGAACAAATATGATAGCTGGTCAGTGAGTCACAGGAAGTGACTCAGGAATATTACTTAAACTATAGTGTCTGTGCTGGGTAAGAATATTTTTTCAAAACTCTAAATAATTCTAATTTTGCATATAAATATTTAAATGTTTGATTTGTACAAAATGACTGCCAATTAACTTATTATCTAAAAGAAACTCAGCTGTCATAGTGCCTATTCTATAATGAAAGAAACAATTTTCAGTGTGAAAGTTACAGTTGTGGAAGATAGTCTGGGAAAGTATGATACATTCAGGAGTAATCAGTCATCTTAAGCAATGGAATGAGAACATTATTTAAAATATTTTTAAAAGTATTTGATTTATTCCAGATCTCAAGACTTAGTCCCTTAAGTTTTTATAAATCATCTTATTAAGATGAGACTGAATTTCTGAGGACTCAGGTTTTTTAGCAGATCCTCAAGAAAGGTTGAATTCCCTGAAAGGTAGTAGTGAAGTAATATTCTTATTTGTCTTTTGGGACAGGATCAAATAATAACTTTATATTGAATTTCAGTAATCATTATCAGGGGCCTAATAAAAGGATCACAAGTCTTCTGTGTCATTTCCATGTGTAATTTTAACAGTCACAGACAGAACAGACAGAATTGCCTCAGCCATAGGCAGATTATTTTTATTATTCCAGACTAGAAAGTCTCTAGACTTTTTTTTTTTTTTTTTTGGTTGTTGAAGCTAAAAATGACCTTTGAAAATGGTGGACATTTTATTAGATGTTTTGTGTATCAGAGCATGTTGTGATGGTTGGTTATCCTTTTTCCCGCTGTGACAGCAGATGGGAATGCCATCATGATGTCCATAGGCTTCAGTGTAAAGTGGGGTCAGTGATCGTTCTGGCCTCTTGCCCAGGAGATGGAATGGAATGACTGTTTTCTTGGTTGAATTCCAAGGAGGCCTCAGAAGAGCCCTTCACACTGAACTGACACTAAAACCTCTAATACTTTTCTCAGTTGATAGAACTTATCCTTGGGGTGAAGTCAAAGCCCGTCTTACACCTCTCTCTACCGATATGTGTGTGTGTCCACAGCTGTTGGCGATCCATATTCATAACCCGCAAGGAGATAGCTGGCCTCTGACCTTTGCTATCTCTTAGGTCTAAGGAAGGGGTGTCCTGCATTTCAGAGGTATTCCTAGCCAAAGAATCTGGCATCTATGTTGAAGTATTGGATGGCTCTGTGGATGAAGACTTGGTTTGGTAGGTCAGACTTTTTATCTGACTCAAAAACTTAGACACTCTCCACGGATATCCTTTTGGGGCCACATTCTAAGAAGAATGACCCCCTTAAACTGTCTGAAGTATAAGCCAAGAGTGCCTGGAGGTTACTTTTCACTGGATCACAAGTTACTTTATTGAAGCAAGAGTGTTAGTTGTTCAGTCGTGTCTGTCTCTTCCATGACCCCATGGACTGTAGCCCACCAGGTTCCACTGTCCGTGGAATTCTTCAGGCAAGAATACTGGAGTGGGTAGTCATTCTCTTCTCCAGGGGATCTTCCTGACTCAGGGATTGAATATGGGTCTCCTGCATCGCAGGCAGATTGTTTACCACTGATCCACCAGGGAAACCCAAGTTACTTTAACTTCTCCCCAGATCTGCATCAGATACCTTTTAGTTCACTTCAAATTTCTGCCATCAACATTTCCTCAGTACCTGGCCAGGCACCATCCTATTTGCTACCTCTGTGCTGAGGATTCAGAACAACTTTACAATGTGCTTGTAAGAACTCTTAAATGGGAAGACAGAAGAGCAACCCCAACTCTCATGCTCTGTGCTCATCACCAGGATTGCATGTGGTGGAGCTGGAACCTTGAATTTCTACTGCCACAGAGCCAAAGATGTTCTTTCTTTTCAACCCAAAGCTAAAGTTCTTTTTGAGTATGACAGCAGTTATGGTGGTAGATTTATCAGCTTTGCACACCTCCTGCAGGAGCTATCTTGGTTCTCTTTAATGGGAAAAAGACTGGTGTTTACCTTTTCTAGAATAACAGTTGTCACTCTAGCATGCTTAAATATACAACCTGTAACAGCTGTCAGTAGAAGAGGCAATATAGCATAGAGAAAAAACTACCACAGATAGGCACTGAAATCAGTAAGATCTAGCTTTGACTTCTGGCTCTACCACTTTCTAACTATGTGATCTTTAAGAAGTTACCATAAGCATTTTAACCCATCATAGGTCTGTTGTGAGAATTTAATGAACTAATTGTTGTTCAGTCTGTAAGCCGTGTCCGGCTCTTTGTGACCCCATGGAATGCAGCATGTCAGGCTTCCCTGTCCTTCCCTATCTCCTGGAGTTTGCTCAAACTTATGTCTGTCGAGTTGGTGATGCCATCCAACCATCTCATCCTCTGTTGCCCCCTTCTTCTCCTGCCCTCAATCTTTCCCAGCATCAGGCCTTTTCCAGTGAGTCAGCTCTTCTTATCGGGTGGCCAAAGTATTGGAGCTTCAGCTTCAGCATCAGTCTTTCCAAAGAATATTCAGGGTTGGTTTCTTTTAGGATTGACTGGTTTGATCTCCTTGCAGTCCCAGGGACTCTCAAGAGTCTTCTCCAGCACCACAGTTCAAAAGCATCAATTCTTTGGGACTCAGCCTTCTTTATGGCCCAACTCTCACATCCGTATATGACTACTGGAAAAACCATAGCTTTGACTGTACGTACCTTAGTAGGCAAAGTGACATCTCTTCTTTTTAATATGTTGTCTAGGTTTGTCATAGCTTTCCTTCCAAGGAGCAAGTGTCTTTTAATTTTGTGGCTGCAATCACTGTCCACAGTGATTTTGGAGCCCCCCAAATTAAAATCTATTACTGTTTCCACTTTCTCCCATATATTTGCCATGAAGGGGTGGGATGAGATGCCATAACCTTAATTGAACTAATACATGTACAGTTCTTAGCATAGGGCCTGACACATGATAGGTAGCCAATAAATGGTATTTATTATTATCATTACAGTTGATCTTCCTGAACATAGGGTATAAGTCTTTATGAAATTTGACAGCCAGGACAGTTATAACTTTGTTTCTTGGGAAGTGGCAAGTAAACACTATCCTTCCAGTGTTATTTTGGAGAGTCTGATCACTAATCTAGAGCCAGAAATCTTGGAATGTGAAGTCAAGTGGGCCTTAGAAAGCATCACTACGAACAAAGCTAGTGGAGGTGATGGCATTCCCGTTGAGCTGTTTCAAATCCTGAAAGATGATGCTGTGAAAGTGCTGCACTCAATATGCCACCAAATAGGACTGGAAAAGGTCAGTTTTCATTCCAATCCCAAAGAAAGGCAATGCCAAAGAATGCTCAAACTACTGCACAGTTGCACTCATCTCACATGCTAGTAAAGTAATGCTCAAAATTCTCCAAGACAGGCTTCAGCAATGCATGAACTGTGAACTCCCTGATGTTCAAGCTGGTTTTAGAAAAGGCAGAGGAACCAGAGATCAGATTGCCAACATCCACTGGATCATGGAAAAAGTAAGAGAGTTCCAGAAAAACATCTATTTCTGCTTGATTGACTATGCCAAAGCCTTTGACTGTGTGGATCACAATAAACTGTGGAAAATTCTGAAAGAGATGGGAATACCAGACCACCTGACCTGCCTCTTGAGAAATCTGTATGCAGGTCAGGAAGCAACAGTTAGAACTGGACATGGAACAACAGACTTGTTCCAAATAGGAAAAGGAGTACGTCAAGGCTGTATATTGTCACCCTGCTTATTTAACTTCTGTGCAGAGTACATCATGAGAAACGCTGGACTGGAAGAAGCACAACCTGGAATCAAAATTGCCAGGAGAAATATCAATAACCTCAGATATGCAGATGATACCACCCTTATGGCAGAAAGTGAGGAGGAGCTAAAAAGCCTCTTGATGAAAGTGAAAGAGGAGAGTGAAAAAGTTGGCTTAAAGCTCAACATTGAGAAAACAGAGATCATGGCATCCGGTCCCATCACTTCATGGGAAATAGATGGGGAAACGGTGGAAACAGTGTCAGACTTTATTTTTTGGGCTCCAAAATCACTGCAGATGGTGACTGCAACCATGAAATTAAAAGACGCTTACTCCTTGGAAGAAAAGTTATGACCAACCTAGATTGTCTATTCAAAAGCAGAGACATTACTTTGCCGACTAAGGTCCGTCTAGTCAAGGCTGTGGTTTTTCCAGTGGTCATATATGGATGTGAGAGTTACTGTGAAGAAGGCTGAGCGCCGAAGAATTGATGCTTTTGAACTGTGGTGTTGGAGAAGACTCTTGAGAGTCCCTTGGACTGCAAGGAGATCCAACCAGTCCATTCTGAAGATCAGCCCTGGGATTTCTTTGGAAGGCATGATGCTAAAGCTGAAACTCCCGTACTTTGGCCACCTCATGCAAAGAGTTGAGTCATTGGAAAAGACTGTGATGCTGGGAGGGATTGGGGGCAGGAGGAGAAGGGGACGACCGAGGATGAGATGGCTGGATGGCATCACTGACTCGATGGACGTGAGTCTGAGTGAACTCCGAGAGATGGTGATGAACAGGGAGGCCTGGTGTGCTGCAGTTCATGGGGTCGCAAAGAGTCAGACACGACTGAGCGACCGAACTGAACTGAATATATTGCAAGGCTGTTTGGCATCTGTGCTCTTTGGCCATCTTCCAGCACCCAGTGAGCAGCATCTTGGATGACTGCTGGGACTGAGAAATCAGTTTTCTTGGGGGACATGATATACTTCTATGATTTACTGTCACTAAGTCCCATCTTTAGATAGTTTTTATAAGCCTTCTGTAGTATTCCTAGGTCAACTCTGAAATATGTGTATTTGAGAGCACAAGGGTGAGACTCATTTTTCCCTTCAGAGATTTTCTGGGTCAGAGGTATAAGGGTGGTTGGCTTTATGTCCTTACCCAAATGTTACAACTATATAATGTAAACAAGTCTGTCATTGAAACCATTGATATCAGTCCACAGAAAGTTTTGGGACCTACCCTTTTTACTGCTATAGAATTCTCATGCCAGAGTTTGTTATTCTCTATCATATTCAGTTCCATAGTAGCTGTTACTTGCACCCCTGGTACTTCAGTTCACTGCAGCTGTTACATCATGGATGTCTTCTATTACCTGGGCAAAATGCAGACCATTCAGAAGGGCCTTCAGGACACTCTTGAGCTATCAAAGAACTAGTACAAGAAGTATTCAAGTTAGCCCTTGGCCTTTAGGAAGAATATCTATGTGGGTTAATGCCATTTGTCTATTCCTATACTCACTGCCCACTTGAGCTGAAAGTGGAATGTTTCCACTCAGGGTCCTTTGAAGGGGGTTGCTCTGTGGAATGTCATCACTCCTCTCTAAGTGAATCAACCATATTTTCTGCATATATATACATACATATATATAATGTTTAGCTATTTATATTTTTCATGTAAAAAATTGTCTCTTTATTGGTGGTGGGCAGGGAAGCCTGGTTGCAAAGAGTTGAACATGACTGAGCAACTGAACTGAACTGACTTATGTCCTATGCCAATTTTTCAACCAATATGCAGTTTTTCTTTAATTTTTATAAATAAATGTATTTTATAATTGAGAAGAAGGCTAAAGTAAAAACAAGTTGACTATCATCTAAGCTTCTGTCCTAGGGACTCCTCTTTTTTATTCTGTTCAGTCCCCTAGATTATTTCATCCAGTTTTATGGCTTAAATGACCACCTTTTTGCTCATAGTTTCAAATGTCTCTCTAGCTCAGGCCTCTGTCCCAGATGATGGGCATACAACTTTGCCTCCAGGGCAGCTTCTCCTGAATTTACCACAGGAAACATGCCATGTCCTAAACTGGGCTCATTATTGCCCATTAGAGACATTCTTCTATATTCTTGATCTTGAACTGTGGCACCAACATTCTTTCAGCTGGGAATTCAATAGTACCACTAGTCTCTGCCCTTTCGCTTATTTCCAAGCTTCAAATGCTATTATTTCTTTTGCTGAAACACTTTTGAAATGTCTCCATTTGGACCATTCATTATTTATCCCATGAATTGACATAATAATCACCCATAATGGTTCTCCTAAGCTTCTGACCTAGATCTCTTCCATTTATCTCCTTCATGCTTTCAGCATGATTACTATAAAACAGAAAAACTGCAAATATGATAATTTTTCTTCTCCCTCACTCATTCCCAACTAAAAAGTCTTCAGAGTCTTCCAGTATTTTCAGAATGAAAATCTAATTAGTTAACAAGACTATAAAGCCCTTTATGATTCAAACTCTGCCAACTTTTCTTACTGCATCTCTCACCACTTTCCCATTTGTAGTCTCTATTCTTCTAATAGTTAACTAGTTGGCATTTTCCTGCTTGTTCAGACCTCCATGGTTGCACATATTCTTCCCTTATCTACAGTTCCTTTACTTATCCCTTCCCCTTAGTGAACTCATGCTGCTCTTCTTGTTGCTCTTCAGTTGCTAAGTTGTGTCTGACTCTTTGCAACTCCATGGACTGCAGCATTCCAGGCTCCCCTGTCCTCAGCTATCTCCAGGAGTTTGTTCAGGCTTACGTCCTTTCAGGCAGTGATGCCATCCAACCATCTCATCTTGTCACCCTCTTGTCCTCTGACCCTCCTCTTCACATTAGGTGGCTAAAGTATTGGAGCTTCAGCTTCAGCATCAGCCCTTCCAGTGAATATTCTGGGTTGATTTCCTTTAGGATTGACTGGTTGATCTCCTTGCAGTCCAAGGGACTCTCAGGAGTCTATTCCAGCACCACAATTTGAAACCATCAAGTCTTTGGCCTTCTTTATGGTCAAACTCTCACAGCTATCCATTACTGTTAGGAAAATCATAGCTTTGACTATACAGACCTTTGTCATTAAAGTGATGTCTCTGCCTTTTAATAGCTATCTAGGTTTGTCATAGCTTTTCTTCCAAGGAGCAAGCATCTTTTAATTTCATGGCTGCAGTCACCACTTGGAATCCTAGGAAATAAAGTCTGCACTGTTTCTGCTTTTTCCACATCTATTTGCCATGAAGTGATAGGACTAGATGCCATGATCTTAGTTTTTTGAATGTTGAATTTTAAGCCAGCTTTTTTTACCCTCCTCTTTCACATTCATCAAAGAGGCTCTTTAGTTGTTCTTTCTTTTCTGCCATTAGGGTGGTATCATCTGCATATCTGAGGTTATTGATATTTCTCCTGGCAATCTTGATTCCAGCTTGTGATTCACCCAGCCTGGTATTTCACATGATGTACTCTGCATAGAAGTTAAATAAGCAGGATGACAATAAACAGCCTTGATGTACTCCTTTCCCAGTTTTGAACCAGGCTGGTCTTCTTGATCTCCTTCCTAAAGGAAGAGTTAAGTTTTTCTTTCTTTCTGTACCTATGGGTGTTGTATTATTTATATAATAAGCATTAATTGAGGGTTTATGATATAGGATAAATACATGAATAGATTTATTTTGGATTAAAATATAGTCCAACTACTTAAGAGTGGATAGATTGTTAAGTTTTAGCCAAAATACCTACCTAATTACTGTGTGATTGAACTATCCCTGTATTTTCCCTCCAAATCATTTATGATATGTTGGTGTTGTTGAGAAATAAGTGCAACTCATCTCTAAGGTAGTTATTTTTTCTTAAGCAAATAATGACTTAAAAGTTGTGACTAACTTCCATATTTTTACTACTTTTTTCAGAAAGTGGGAGGTTGAGCTTCTTAGATGAGACAAAATCTTTTATGGCATTTTGGCATATTAGTTGAAGAGAAGAAGCACATGAACAGACCAGAATCCAGAATGGAGGAGTAGGATTTGGCCTGTATTGTTAGGCATAGGAAGTGAAGAGCTGGGACATTTTGGTATTAGTATTACATATCTAAAAGAGGTTCTCTAGAAGAAGGCAGAGGAAAGAAAAGTCTTTCCATACAAAATAAGATTTTGCTTTCTTGATCCCACAGTAAGAGTTTTCCCTTAATCTTTCTCTTCCTTTCAGCCTCTTTCTCTTCCTTCTCCTGAATAAGTATTTTGAGGCTCAGGATATACTATTGTAGTAAATCTCTTGTTATTTTGTCTGCCCACCAGGTTTTTCTTTTCTTCTGGGAACATCATCCATTCTTTCTGGGACATACTTGTTTTTGCACCCTAAGCATTGATTTGAATGTGAGCTGCTGTGTTCTTACAGACCTTGCACCTGATCACAGTTGATGGGTAATGGATGCTCAGAACTCATCATCTGGATTTTTGAACTAGGAACTAGTGAAGGTGTGGGCTATTCTTTTCTCACCATAAAGGCAAGATGAAGTATGGTGGCTGCTGGCAGCCACTTTTCTCACCATGTGCTTGCAGCTAGTTTAGAAGAATAAAATAAACTTGCAGACAAAGGAATTATGAGACAGAAAATCCTGGTGGTACCCAAGCTTCTGTTTCCAAAGATGCTTATATTCAAGTCTCTGTCTTTGTGGTCCAGTTGTATCTTGCCCTTATTGTAGTACCTGAACCAATATATCCCTTCTTTTGCCTAATCTAATTCAAGCTGAATTTCTGTTGGCTTGCAACTTAAAGAGGCACAACTTTTCTAATCTCTTCCTCTGTATAGTCTATTCTGTACATTTTGTTAATATTATTTTATTAATGTCCTTAAGATATTAGATGAGTTACATTGATAACACTTTTGCTGGGTGTACAATGAGTGGTCCAAGTTAATGGTGTCATTAGAAAATCAGGTAGAACACATGAAACAGTTTTTTAAAGAAACATTTATTTATTTATGTGGCTACATCAGGTCTTAGTTTCAGCATGCAAGATCTTTGCTACATCATGTGACATCTTTCATTGCAACACATGGACTCTCTAGTTGTGTCACATGGGTCCCAGAGCACCTGGGCTCAATAGTTTTGGCGGGCAGGCTTAGCTGCTCCACAGCATGTGGGATCTTAGTTCCCCAACCAGGGATTGAGCCTATGTCCCCTGAATTGAAGGACTGATTCTTTAACCAGTGGACCATTGGGGAAATCCCAAGAGAAATGATTTAAGCATAGCTAGCAGATTCATGTCCATCGAGTCAGTGATGCCATCCATTCATCTCATCCTCTGTCGTCCCCTTCTCCTCCTGCCCCCAATCCTTCCCAGCATCAAAGTCTTTTCCAATGAGTCAACTCTTCGCATGAGGTGGCCAAAGTACTGGAGTTTCAGCTTTAGCATCATTCCTTCCAAAGAAATCCCAGGGCTGATCTCTTTCAGAATGGACTGGTTGGATCTCCTTGCAGTCCAAGGGACTCTCAAGAGTCTTCTCCAACACCACAGTTCAAAAGCATCAATTTTTCGGCACTCAGCCTTCTTCACAGTCCAACTCTCACATCCATACATGACTACTGGAAAAACCATAGCCTTGACTAGACTGACCTTAGTCGGCAAAGTAATGTCTCTGCTTCTGAATATGCTATCTAGGTTGCTCATAACTTTTCTTCCAAGGAGTAAGCGTCTTTTAATTTCATGGCTGCAATCACCATCTGCAGTGATTCTGGAGCCCTCCAAAATAAAGTCTGACACTGTTTCCACTGTTTCCCCATCTATTTCCCATGAAGTGACGGGACCGGATGCCATAATCTTCGTTTTATGAATGTTGAGCTTTAAGGCTGGATGGCATCACTGACTTGATGGACGTGAATGTGAGTGAACTCCTGGAGTTGGTGATGAACAGGGAGGCCTGGCATGCTGTGATTCATGGGGTCGCAAAGAGTCGGACACGACTGAGCGACTGACCTGAACTGACTGAGAAGACTGGTAAGGAGAGCTGATCCACATCTAAGGCTGGTCAAAACTTGTTCTCCAGAAGACAGTAGACCATAATCTTGCCTAGAAAAGAAATGAAAAGACCTGGGGTTTGAACTCTGAAGTTGAAAGAAGTGAAGTGAAGTGAGGTTGCTCAGTTGTGCACTGATTTAGAATATGGGGAAGCGGTATGTTTTGTTTTTTAGAAATGTTTAAATAGACCAGGGGGTTTTACATTTACCTAGGAATTCAACATCTGTGTATACCAACTTCATCTATTCTGTATCTATGGTTCAACATAAGGACGCATTTTTTAATTTTTATTTTATAAAGAATTTAGTGGAAAATTGGGTTTCAGTTTTTTTAGTGGAGAATTAAAAGTTTAAAAAATTAATCTAAGTACTAATATAACAACTGAAAATGTGACTTAGGCAGAACAGTTCATGTATCTTGCTTTTTGTACTTGAAAGGGTTCTTTTAACTTTGATCTTGTAAAAGACATCATAATAATAAAAAAGAAAAGCAACCTAATAAAAATGAGCAAAAGATTTGAACAGATATTTCACAAAGGAAGATATACAAATGGCCAATAATAAGAACATGATAATATGCTCAACATCATTAGTCATCAAGAAAGTACAACTTAAAACCACAATGAGGTAACATTTAATACCCACAAAAATGAATAAAATTTAAAAGTCTTCAATTTGAAGAGGCTGTAGAGCAACTAGGACATTTTCATGGTTGATAGGTTGGTGTGTGAAACGGCTTCATCACTTTGGAAAATAGTCTGAACAATTTTTAAATAGTTAAGCAGACACTTCTTTGTGTCCCAGCAATTTTACTCATAAATATTTAACCAAGAAAAATGAGAAATATCTCGAAAGCACGTTCACAAGGTTAATGTACAGCATTGTTCATGATAAATAAAAACTTCAAACAACCTAGGAGTCCATCTGCATGAGAATGGGTAAAGGTATTATGGTCTATTTAAACAATTAATACTACTCAGGACTAAAAATGGCAAATTACTCTTATACACAACATGCTGCTGCTACTGCTAAGTCACTTCAGTCGTGTCCGACTCTGTGTGACCCCATAGACGGCAGCCCACCAGGCGCCCCCATCCCTGGGATTCTCCAGGCAAGAATACTGGAGTGGGTTGCCATTTCCTTCTCCAGTGCATGAAAGAGAAAAGTGAAAGTGAAGTCGCTCAGTCTATCCGACTGTCAGCGACCCCGTGGACTGCAGCCCACCAGGCTACTCCGTCCATTGGATTTTCCAGGCAAGAGTACTGGGGTGGGGTGCCATTGCCTTCCCCGATACACAACATGAAAACAATCTAAAAACAAACCCCTCAAACTCTAAAAAACTATACAGAGTTAAAGAAGTATACAAAAGAATAAAAATTTTATGTTTCCATTTATATAAAATTCTAGAACAATCACAATATATGTTTGATATATAATATACACAGTATATACAATATATAATATATACCATATATAATATATGTTGAAAAAATCAGAACAGTGTTTGCCTCTGGTAAAGTATGGGCTGAGATTGACAGGGAAAGAACAAGAGGGAGATTTCTAATGGTTTATATGGGTATGCGTTTGTTAAACTCATCAGCTATCACACTATTTATGAATTTAACTGTACATAAATTTATCTCAGAAACAGCTAAAACAAATACTAAAATCCAGTTAATTACATATATGCAAAAGTGTTTTGGGGAAAAGTGTTCTGATATTGCAGGTTATCTCAAAATGCATTAAAAATTAATATGGAATGATGAATAGGTGGAAAGATAATATAGTTGTATAGCTATGTGATAAAGCAAATACAGCAGAATGTTAATTGTAAAATCTAGTCAGTGGGTGTATATGTGTGTGTGTGTGTATATGTGGGTGTATATGTGTGTATATGTGTGTGTGTTCACCATAGAATTCTTTCAACTTTTCTCTAGGTTTAAAAATTTTCATAATAAGATATTGGAAAAAAATGAATAGCAAAATGGAAAGAAATGTTATCAAATATATTAATAAGAAGTGATGCTATATTATTTAATGGATTATATATAGTTCATCAAAGAACCAGCTTAAGCACAAATATACTACCACTGTATAATAAATTACAATAAATACATAGATACACCTCATTTAGGACCACTCCTAAACAGTGTTGATTTGAAGTAGTGAGGATTATCTCAGAAATATTTTTATGTTAAAATACACATGTCTTTTTTAATGCATGTGAATTTACTTAGTCTAAAAATTAAATAATTCTCTAACATCTAATTTAAGTAATGAGGCATGTACTCTCTAAGATCTGTTTGCTCTCAGACCCGTTCCTTGTCCTTGCCCTGATCTACTCTGTGTCCCATGGGACCTGACCCCGCAGGCACCTTTCTCAGGCTCCTCCATCAACTGAGGTACAGAAGTCAAGCATGGGAGACACTGACAGGAGGTGTAATGAGGCATGTACTCTCTAAGATCTGTTTGCTCTCAGACCCGTTCCTTGTCCTTGCCCTGATCTACTCTGTGTCCCATGGGACCTGACCCCGCAGGCACCTTTCTCAGGCTCCTCCATCAACTGAGGTACAGAAGTCAAGCATGGGAGACACTGACAGGAGGCTGAAAAAGAGGAGGAAAGGAGAAAAGGGGATATTTCTCCCCCTTTCTACCATGGGCAGCCTTTACAGTAGTAGCTGCAGCTTCTCTGTGACTCCAGCTCTCACCAGACGTGCCTGCAGTGGACCCTCCACCCTGAGCTCCGGTGCCACCACCTCTTTTCTGTGCCCCTGCAGTCTAGAAGTGGCAGGGTCTTCCCTTTGTTGCTAAGCTCTGAGTTGTTTCACAGTCCTCTGGCGAACTGACTCATGTGTCACTTGTATAACCAATTCACTGCATTGCCTTCCCGCTTCTTTAAGTACTTAGAGTAATTCTGTTTTCCTGTTTGAGCCCTGCCTTATATATGTAATATTAATGGAGAAGAATCATGGGCAGAAAATTTTTGCTCTTTAAGTTGAGAATGGCCATTTTCTGAAAGAATCTAGCCAATTCAGAAGCTGAGGTTTGCCTGGAAGTTGTGGGCATTGTAGCAGGGAGATGACCCCAAGATTTCCTGGCCCTGAAATGAACAGGTTGAGGGCAAGGGCGCCCAGGGGACAGAGTGCAATGGAACAAAATGTATGTACATTCATTACAGCACCAAGCACTAAGGTCATGCAGTCGTCTCATAGTATCAAGGGGGATTGGTTCCAGGAGCTGCCTCCGCATGGACATCAAAATCTGTGGATGCTCAAGTCCCTTATAGAAAATGGTTTATTATTTGCATTTAACTTTTGCTTTAGGTTACTTACTTTTAACTAATACCACATAAATTCTGTGTAAATAGTTGTAAATACAAAGTCAATGCTATATGCTATGTAAATAGTTGTTGATGTGCAGCAAATTCAAATTTTGCCTTTTGGAACTTTCTGGAATTTTTTTTTTAATATTTGTGATCCAATGTTGCTAAGCTCTGAGTTGTTTCACAGTCCTCTGGCGAACTGACTCATGTGTCACTTGTATAACCAATTCACTGCATTGCCTTCCCGCTTCTTTAAGTACTTAGAGTAATTCTGTTTTCCTGTTTGAGCCCTGCCTTATATATGTAATATTAATGGAGAAGAATCATGGGCAGAAAATTTTTGCTCTTTAAGTTGAGAATGGCCATTTTCTGAAAGAATCTAGCCAATTCAGAAGCTGAGGTTTGCCTGGAAGTTGTGGGCATTGTAGCAGGGAGATGACCCCAAGATTTCCTGACCCTGAAATGAACAGGTTGAGGGCAAGGGCGCCCAGGGGACAGAGTGCAATGGAACAAAATGTATGTACATTCATTACAGCACCAAGCACTAAGGTCATGCAGTCGTCTCATAGTATCAAGGGGGATTGGTTCCAGGAGCTGCCTCCGCATGGACATCAAAATCTGTGGATGCTCAAGTCCCTTATAGAAAATGGTTTATTATTTGCATTTAACTTTTGCTTTAGGTTACTTACTTTTAACTAATACCACATAAATTCTGTGTAAATAGTTGTAAATACAAAGTCAATGCTATATGCTATGTAAATAGTTGTTGATGTGCAGCAAATTCAAATTTTGCCTTTTGGAACTTTCTGGAATTTTTTTTTTAATATTTGTGATCCAACGATGGGTTGTGTCTGAGGGTACAAAACTCACAGATGTGGTTGGTTGACTGGTCCTTTTAACTGTATAGTTCAAGTGCAGCAGATTGAGATCCATCAAAAGCTCACGGTCAGCCAGAGCTAGTGAGGAACCCATCACTCTGTTTGCTCGTTCTTTCTGTGATGATTTCTCTTTTCAACATTGTTTCCATTTTTTTTTTCTTTCTGATAAATAGGCTTGATCCATAAGTGTTGATAGAGGTGTACAAGTAGAAGTGTTGGAATTGCCACAAAATTACTGTGCTTCATGTGTAAAGTGCTGATTCTCTGTAGTGGCTGATCTGAGCAAGGAAATAAATGGTATAAGTCAGCCACCCAGTAAGATTTGCTGGAAATACTCTCAAAGGGAGATGGTGAAGAGGGCAGGTTCTGTAGCCAGCCTGCCTGATTCCAGCCTTGGCTCTGCTGCTTTCCTGCTGTCCTTGGGCAAATTAGATGACCTCTCTGCCTCACTTTCTGTATCCATAAAATGAATATAATCATAGTACCTACTTTATAAAGTAATTGTGAGAATAAAATGACTTAGTACCCCCTTAGCTAGAAGGTTCTCAGACTGTAGTTCTATAGTAAATACATATCTCTTCTTTGTCACCTAGCATTCCAACCCACTTTCTGTGTTTGTGGAATCTTGTGTAGACTTGGGGAGAAGTAGGGTCCACCCATGTGGAGGCCAAAAGTATCATTTATTTTCTTCTGTCTTGCAGGAAAAAAAAAAAAAGCTGGCTAACTTTAAACATAATCTCCTGCTCAAGAATTTCAATCTGTGGTGAATTACCTAAAGAAATGGACATTTAAAATTTCTTGTGGTAGTGGTGGTGGTGGCTGTTGTACCCGGTGATGGGTGTATCAGCAGTTTTAGTGGAGTTCCCTAAGCAGTAGGTGGTGGCAGTCCAGCCATGGCACCCAGAGTTCAGTGGTGATGACTGAGCGCCTAACCAGGCGATTCCTGGCATGTGACCTTGTCGGTGGTTCTGGTTACCTATATTTTCCCGATTTTTGCTTGTATTTTGACCTTAGTTCTTCAGTCTTTGTGTTGATCCTGTGAAGTACCCAGCAGTTTTTGATGAATTCTGTCTCTCTCTTTTTATCCCAGTAGCCAGTGTCAATCTTATTGTTTGCATCATGAAAGCCTGCCTAATGTACTGATTTTCTATGATCCACTGACAGATACCTGTAACTACAGTGGCTATTTCTTTATGTCAGAGCCAACATGTTGATATGTAGGAAAGTCTAACCTTTATCTGTTGCATTAAATCTCAATTTTTAATGTATAGGCTTTGTATACCTAGACATAATCAACTGTATTTCTTGTCAGAAATTTGCTGTGGTACTACAATATTCATTATATTTATCCAACTCATTTTAATTTATGAAGTACCTACTGAACATTTACTTTGTGCTAAGTGATAGTTAGGCTTTGGAGACACAAAGTCAAATATAACAAGGTCCCTCCTGCACATATTTAGAAACCTGGCTGTTTAATGGGTTATATCATGAAGAGATCTGGGCAAACCAATTTAGCTACATTCGAATGGGGAAACAAAGAAAGAATGGGTAAGAGTAAAGCAGTGTGACATGGTGGTAAATCTTGGTATAGAGGTTGACCAGCCTTGGTTCATATCCAGGCATTTATTTGCTGTGTTTTGTAGGACAAACTACTTAACCTATCTAAACCTCAGTCTGTTTGTCTGTAGGGATGAAAGTGAGAAGTGAAAAGTGAAATTAAAGTCACTCAGTCGTGTCTGACTCTTTGTGACCCCGTGGACTGTAGCCTACCAAGCTCCTCCATCCATAGGATTCTCCAGGCAAGAATACTGGAGTGGGTTGCCATTTCCTTCTCCAGGGGATCTTCCCGACCCAGGAATCGAACCCGGGTTTCCCGCATTGGAGGAAGATGCTTTACCCTCTGAGCCACCAGGGAAGCCCATATTCCTATTATTTTGAAGTTTAAATGAGATAATGAGATAAAGTGATTACCACAGTGCTATAATGCATGAATCTCCCCTCTAGCAATTTTTTCCCCCACTCTTTCCGGCATAAAGAGTGATTCATTTACTCAACTGCTATCTGATCTTTTCCCTTGAGTGTAGCTCTTTTAGACACTGATCATTAAATTGTTACAGAGTCTTCAGCTCACTTAAAAATGTGTATTAAAAGTATTTTATTGCCTTTGGAGTTCTTTGCAAAGTATTTTTCAAATTAAATTTGGTCTAGTTTTCAGTTTATAGCTAACCTGCTCTGTTTTGTGTGCTTCTTTGCTTTCTTTAAAAGGGCTAATTTTCTACTATTAAAAACTGTTGTTGTTGTTTTCCCTAAACCTCTGTAATTGTTGTTGTGGCCATCAATCAGACAAGGTGGGAGTTTTGTTTGTTTATTCTTGGAAGAGTTTTTAATTAAAAAATTTTTGGGGCATACTCCCTTCCCAATCTTTGGGCTTTCCAGGTAGCTCAGCTGGTAAAGAATCTGCCTGCAATGAGGGAGACCCAGGCTCGATCCCTGAATCAGGAAGATCCCCTGGAGAAGGGAATGGCTACCCACTCCAGTGTTCTCACATGGAGAATTCCATGGACAGAGGAGCCTGGTGGGCTACAGTCCATGGGGTTGCAAAGAGCTGGACACAAATGAGCGACCAACATTAACTTCCCAATCTTATAGATATTTTTATTTTTGGCTTCTGATGAGATGTTTTAAAATAGTCTCAAGACTTCTATTTTATTTTCACTTTTCATTCATTTCATCTCCACCTCAGCATCTGCATCTGCTTATGTTGAAATCAGCAAAAATGATACCAAACCAAGGGTTATAGACTAAAGTTCTAAATTCTGTTTTCAGTTCAGTCACTCAGTCATGTCTGACTCTTTGAGACCCCATGAATTGCAGCACACCAGGCCTCCCTGTCCATCAACTCCCGGAGTTCACCCAAACTCATGTCCATCTGGTCAGTGATGCCATCCAGCCATCTCATCCTCCGTTGTCCCCTTCTCCTCCTGCCCCCAACCCCTCCCAGCATCAGAGTCTTTTCCAAAGAGTCAACTCTTC
>SJYX01004151.1:434638-493894 GCA_006410675.1 Oreotragus oreotragus | reverse complement strand
ATGCTTTCTAAGGCCCACTTGACTTCACATTCCAGGATGTCTGGCTCTAGTTGAGTGATCACACCATTGTGATTATCTAGGTCGTGAAGATCTGTTTTGTACAGTTCTTCTGTGTATTCTTGCCACCTCTTCTTAATATCTTCTGCTTCTGTTAGGTCCATACCATTTCTGTCCTTTATCGAGCCCATCTTTGCATGAAATGTTCCCTTGGTATCTCTAATTTTCTTGAAGAGATCTCTAGTCTTTCCCATTCTGTTGTTTTCCTCTATTTCTTTGCATTGATTGCTGAGGAAGGCTTTCTTATCTCTCCTTGCTATTCTTTGGAACTCTGCATTCAGATGCTTATATCTTTCCTTTTCTCCTTTGCTTTTCGCTTCCCTTCTTTTCACAACTGTTTGTAAAGCTTCCCTAGACAGCCATTTTGCTTCTTTGCATTTCTCTTCCATGGGGATAGTCTTGATCCCTGTCTCCTGTACAATGTCCCGAACCTCCATCCATAGTTCATCAGGCACTCTATCTATCAGATCCAGTCCCTTAAATCTATTTCTCACTTCCACTGTATAATCATAAGGGATTTGATTTAGGTCATACCTGAATGGTCTAGTAGTTTTCCCCACTTTCTTCAATTTAAGTCTGAATCTTATAATCTATAGCTGAATACAATTTTATAGTTCACTAAGTATTTTCATATTGGCCACAACCAAGAAAACTTTCATTTCCTCTTTGACTAATGCTGATGACTCCCTTTGATCTAAATCAAAGGTCAGTGAGCACTATTATAATATTTCTTCTTTCTAATGTGCTTCAGAAAGCAGAGATCTAAGATGTATTTCCAAAAACATTTTAAGATTCACTTTTAAGCGGGGATATGGTCTTCCCTCGTGGTCCACTGGTAAAGAATCTGCCTTGCAATTCAGGGAGTGGGGATTCGATTCCTGGTGGTGGGACCCAGAACCCACATGCCCCAGAGCCACTAAGCCTGCTGGACGTGACAGAGCCAAAAAAATAAGTCAATTCAATTTTTTTAAAAGAGAGGGGGATACAGTATGCAGATTTTGACCTGAATCCCACTGGTTTCCAAGGAATACCCTGTAGGACAAAGTGCAAATTATTGAAGTCAAAGGAATGTCCGAATGTCCAAAATTCCAAAACAAACTTCACACATAAATTGTTCTTATGTGACAGAGCCAAAAAAATAAGTCAATTCAATTTTTTTAAAAGAGAGGGGGATACAGTATGCAGATTTTGACCTGAATCCCACTGGTTTCCAAGGAATACCCTGTAGGACAAAGTGCAAATTATTGAAGTCAAAGGAATGTCCGAATGTCCAAAATTCCAAAACAAACTTCACACATAAATTGTTCTTATATTTGATTCAAAACACCCGTGGCAGATTCATGTCAATGTATGCCAAAACCAATAGAGTACTGTAAAGTAAAATAAAGTAAAATGGAAGCTATTAAAAAAAAAATTAAAAAAAAAAGAAACTAAGTGGAATTCTCATTATACTTACGTTGCTAAAACTCAAAAGTGCCTTGGAGTTTGCATATTTTTTGAATTTATATAATTTGAGAGCACTAGACTATACATTCCATGAGAGAAGGTACCTCAACTCTTCTGTTCATTGCAGATTTTTTCAGCACCTGGCATAGTGTTATAATATGTGCATATAAATACTTGTTTAGCAAATGAATACATTCCTTTCCTTATGCTAAAGAGGAAATTGGAGGCCAAAGTAGTTGAGTGACCTAATCAAAGTCACATAGTAACTTTGAAGCTGTCCCAGCTCTTTACATTGAAGAAGCTGAAGTTGAACAGTTCTTTGAAGACTTACAAGAACTTTTAGAACTAATACCCCAAAAAGATGTCCTTTTCATTATAGAGGACTGGAATGCAAAAGTAGGAAGTCAAGAAACACCTGGAATTGAAGTCTCTCAGTTGTGTCTGACTCTTGGTGACCATGAGGACTGTAGCCTACCAGGCTCCTCCATCCAAGGGATGTTCCAGGCAAGAATACTAGAGTGAGTTGCCATTCCTTCTCCAGAGTATCTTCCAGACCCAGAAAATGAACCCAGGTCTCCTGCATTGTAAGCAAGACGCTTTACCGTCTGAGGCAGCAGGGAGTAACAGGCAAATTTGGCCTTGGAGAACAGAATGAAGCAGGGCAAAGGCTAATAGAGTTTTGCCAAGAGAATGCACTGGTCATTGCAAACACCCTCTTCCAACAACACAAGAAAAGACTTTACACATGGACATCACCAGATGGTCAACACCAAAAGCAGATTGATTATATTCTTTGCAGCCAAAGATGGAGAAGCTCCATACAGTCAGCAAAAACAAGACTGGGAGCTGATTGTGGCTCAGATCATGAACTCCTTATTGCCAAATTCAAACTTAAATTGAAGAAAGTGGGGAAAACAACTAGACCATCCAGGTATGACCTAAATCAAATCCTTTATGATTATACAGTGGAAGTGAGAAATAGATTTAAGGGCCTAGATCTGATAGATAGAGTGCCTGATGAACTATGGAATGAGGTTCGTGACATTGTACAAGAGACAGGGATCAAGTCCATCCCCATGGAAAAGAAATGCAAACAAGCAAAATGGCTGTCTGGGGAGGCCTTACAAATAGTTGTGAAAGGAAGAGAAGTGAAAAGCAAAGGAGAAAAGGAAAAATATAAGCATCTGAATGCAGAGTTCCAAAGAATAAGGAGAGATAAAAAAAACCTTCCTCAGCAATCAATGCAAAGAAATAGAGGAAAACAACAGATTGGGAAAGACTAGAGATCTCTTCAAGAAAATTGGAGATACCAAGGGAACATTTCATGCAAAGATGGGCTCGATAAAGGACAGAAATGGTATGGACCTAACAGAAGCAAAAGATATTAAACAGAGATGGCAAGAATACACAGAAGAACTGTATAAAAAAGATCTTCATGACCCAGAAAATCACTATGGTGTGATCACTCACCTNATACATAAAATAGGTGAGCTGTTTCAAATCCTAAAGGATGATGCTGTGAAAGTGCTGCACTCAATATGCCAGCAAATTTGGAAAACTCAGCAGTGGCCACAGGAATGGAAAAGGTCAGTTTTCATTCCAATCCCAAAGAAAGATAATACCAAAGAATGTTCAAACTAACCACACAATTGCACTCATTTCACACGCTTGATGAGTAACATTGAAAATTCTCCCAGCTAGGCTTCAACAGTACATGAACTGAGAACTTCCAGACATTTAAGTTGGATTTAGAAAAGGCAGAGAAATCATAGATCAAATTGCCAACATCCACTGGATCATGGAAAAAGCAAAAGAGTTCCAGAAAAACATCTGCTTCATTGACTACACTAAAGCCTTTGACTGTGCATTACAACAAACTGGAAAATTCTTCAAGAAATGGGAATAACAGACCACCTTACCTGTCTCCTGAGAAACCTGTATACAGGTCAAGAAGCAACAGTTAGAACTGGACATGGAACAATGGACTGGTTCAAAATTGGGAAAGGAGTACGTCAGGGCTGTACACTGTCACCCTGCTTATTTAACTTATATGCAGAATACATCATGCAAAATGCCAAGCTGGATGAAGCACAAGCTAGAATCAAGATTGCCAGGAGAAATATCAATAACCACAGATAGGCAGATGACACCACCCTAATGGCAGAAAGTGAAGAGGAACTAAAGAGCCTTTTGATGAAAGTGAAAGAGTAGAATGAAAAAGCTGGTTTAAAACTCAACATTCAGAAAACTAAGATCATGGCATCCGGTCCCATCATTCCGTGGCAAATATATAGGGAAACAGTGGAAACAGCGATAGATTAGTTTCTTGGGCTCCAAAATCCCAGCAGATAGTGACTTTAGCCATGAAATTAAAAGACTCTCCTTGGAAGAAAAGCTGTGATGAACGTAGACAGCATATTTAAAAGCAGAGACATTTCATTTGCTAGTCAAAACTATGATTTTTCCGGTAGTCATGTATGAATGTGAGAGTTGGACTGTGAAGAAAGCTTAGCGCCGAAGAATTGATGCTTTTGAACTGTGGTGTTGGAGAAGACTCTTGAGAGTCCCTTGGACTGCAAGGAGATCCAACCAGTCAATCCTAAAGGAAATCAGTCCTGAATATCCATTGGAAGGACTGATATTGAAGCTGAAACTCCAATACTTTGGCCACCTGATGTGAAGAACTGACTCATTGGAAAAGACCCTGATGCTGGGGAAGATAGAAGGCAAGCAGAGAAGGGGATGACAGAGGATGAGATGGTTGGATGGCATCACCGACTTGATGGAGATGAGTTTGAAGAAGCTCCGGGAACTGGTGATGGAGAGGGAAGCCTGGCATGCTGCTTTCCATGGGGTTGCAAACAACTGAGCAACTGAATTGACTGACAGCGTGAAATGTCATTTTATAACCAAAAAACATAAGATAAATTGATATACAAGTCTAGATATTATTTTTGTTATGTGTTATGTTGTGTTATGTAATGACATACAGAGATATAAGCAAGGGCACACCCCTGGAGGAATGCACAGCCTGGAGAGTCCCAAGGACAGAGGAGCCTGGTGGGCTATGATCCACAGGTCTCTGAGAGTTGGACACGACTCAAGCGACTTAGCACATAGCACATTGCACACACATAGCACATTGCACGCACATAGGATGAATTTTTTCATTCATTCACTCTTTCACAGTAATTGCATCCATTCTTTCAATAAGTGTTTACGGAGCGTCTACTGTGTGCCTGGAATTATTCTCTTTTTTCTTTAAAAATATATATTTTTACTTTATTTTTTAATTGGAGGAAAATTGCTTTACAGTATTCTGTTGGTTTCTGTCATACAACAGTGCACATCAGTCATAATTATAGATATATCCCCTCCATCTTGAGCCTCCTTCCCCTTCCCCCATCCCACCCTTCTAGGTCATCACAGAGCACCAGGCTAGGCTGCCTGTGTTATATAGCAACTTCTCACCAGCTATCTGTTTTAAATTATATATATATATATATATATATATGCTACTTTCTCCATTTGTCTCACTGTCTCATTCCCCCACTGTATCTACAAGTCTGTTCTCTACATTTTGGAGTCTCCATTCCTTCCCTGCAAATAGGTTCATCAATACCATCTTTCTAGATTCCATTATATTTGTGTTAATATACAATGTATTTTTCTCTTTCTAACTTGCTTCATTCTGAATAACAAGCTCCAAGTTCATCTACATCACTAGAACTGATTCAGATGCATTCCTTTCTATAGATGAGTAATATTCCTTTGTCTAGGTTGCTTCCATGTCCTGGCTATTGTAAATGGTGCTCCAGTGAACACTGGGGTACATGTGTCTTTTAGAATTGTGTCTTTCTCAGGGTATAGGCTCAGTAGTGGGATTGCTAGGTCACTCAGTAGATTTATTCCTAGCTTTTTAAAGCATCTCCATACCATTCTCCACAAGTTGTATCAGTTTATGTTCCCACCAGTAGTGTAAGAGGGTTCCCTTTTTTCCACATTCTCCCTGCACTTATTGTTTGTAGGTTTCCATTTCCTCTAGGTTGTCCATTTTATTGGCATATAGATGCTCACAATAGTCTCCTATGGTCCTTTGTATTTTTGCATTGTCTGCTGTAACTTCTCCTTTTTTATTTCTAATTTTATTGATTTGAATCTTCCCTCTTTTTTACTTGATGAGTCTGGCTAATGGTTTGTCAATTTTGTTTATCTTCTCAAGCAATCAGGTTTTAGTTTTATTGGTCTCTGCTATTGTTTTCTTTTTCATTTATGTTCTGATCTTTATGACTTCCTTCCTTCTACTAGCTTTGGTTTTGTTTTTTTTTTTCCTTTCTTTTCTAATTACTTTAGGTATAAGGTTAAGTTGTTTATTTGATGTTTTTCTCAGTTCTTGAGGAAGGATTTTATTGCTATAAAGTTCCCTCTAAGAACTCTTCTGCTGCATCCCATAGGTTTTGGGTCAGTGTGTTTTCATTGTCATTTGTTTCTAGGTATTTTTTATTTCCCTTTTGATTTTTCAGTGACGTCTTGGTTATCCTGTATTCTTTAGCCTCCATGTGTTTATGTTTTTATAGTTTTTTCCCCCAGTAATTAAAGCCTAATTGCATAGCGTTGTAATCAGAAAAGATGCTTCATACAATTTCAATTTTCTTAAATTTAACAAGACTTGATTTGTGACCCAGTATATATATGATCCATCCTGGAGACTGTTCCATGGGCAATTGAGAAAAAGATGTATTCTGCTGCTTTGGGTTGGAATGTCCTGTATATATCAGTTAGATGTCTCTGATCTAATGTGTCATTTAAGGCTTGTGTTTCCTTCTTAACTTTCTATCTTGATGATCTCTCCATTGGTGTAAGCAGGGTGTTAAAGTCCCCTACTCTTACTGTGTTACTGTTGATTTCCCCTTTCACAGTTACTAGCATTTGCCTTGTATATTGAGGTGCTTCTATGTTGGGTGCATACATATTCATAATTGTTACGTCTTCCTGAATTGATCCCTTAATCATTATGCAGTGTCCTTCCTGGTCTCTTGTACTATTCTTTAAAGTCTATTTTGTCTGATAGGAGAATTGCTACTCAGGGTTTCTTTTGATTTCCATTTGCATGGAATATCTTTTTCTGAGTCATCAGTTTCATTTTGTATATGTCCCTAAGTCTGAAGTGGGTCTCTTGTAGACAGCATGTACATGAGTCTTGTTTTTGTATCCATTCAGACAGAATGTGTCTTTTTATTGGAATATATAGCCCATTTACATTTAAAGTAAGCACAAGCTGGAATCAAGATTGCTGGGAGAATTATCAATAACCTCAGCTATGCAGATGACACCACCCTTGTGGCAGAAAGTGAAGAAGAACTAAAAAGCCTCTTGATGAAAGTGAAAGAGGAGAGTGAAAAAGTTGGCTTAAAGCTCAACATTCAGAAAACGAAGATCATGGCATCCAGTCCCATCACTTCATGACAAATAGATGGGGAAACAGCGGCTGACTTTATTTTTGGGGGCTCCAANACCTCAGATATGCAGATGACACCACCCTTATAGCAGAAAGTGAAGAGGAACTAAAAAGCCTCATGAAAGTGAAAGAGGAGAGTGAAAACGTTGGCCTTAAGCTCAACGTTCAGAAAACGAAGATCATGACATCTGGTCCCATTACTTCATGGGAAATAGATGGGGAAACAGTGGAAACAGTGCCAGACTTTATTTTTTGGGGGCTCCAAGATCACTGCAGATGGTGATTGCAGCCATGAAATTAAAAGACGCTTACTCCTTGGAAGGAAAGTTATGACCAACCTAGACAGCATATTAAAAAGCAGAGACATTACTTTGCCAACAAAGGTCCGTCTAGTCAAGGCTATGGTTTTTCCAGTGGTCATGTATGGATGTGAGAGTTGGACTGTGAAGAAAGCTGAGCGCCGAAGAATTGATGATTTTGAACTGTGGTGTTGGAAAAGACTCTTGAGAGTCCCTTGGATTGCAAGGAGATCCAACCAGTCCATCCTAAAGGAGATCAGTCCTGGGATTTCTTTGGAAGGAATGATGCTAAAGGTGAAACTCCAGTACTTTGGCCACCTCATACAAAGAGTTGACTCATTGGAAAAGACTCTGATGCTGGGAGGGGTTGGGGGCAGGAGGAGAAGGGGACGACAGAGGATGAGATGGCTGGATGACATCACCAACTCAATCGACGTGAGTTTGGACGAACTCCGGGATTTGGTGATGGTCAGGGTGGCCTGGCGTTCTGCAATTCATGGGGTCGCAAAGAGTCAGACATGACTGACTGAACTAAACTGATAGATTATAAAGCTCTTTACTAGGGATCAGTAGTAATAATAATAATGAATAGTAAAATATATAAATTTTATTACTTGGCTGACAATGTAGTATGTGACATGTGCTTTGGAAAATCAGTCGACTGGTAAACTTTGAAACTTACTTGCCAATGGGTTATTAGTGTTATAGGAATTATCACAATAGGAGTCCTTAAAATAATATTTAAGCCAAGTCTTCTCTTCTTTCTCTTTATATTCCATTTAATTTTAAGTGGGCTTTTTGTGGGATGATGTATGCCAGGTTGTAAGAAAAGGTTTGGAATTATATTGAGGTAATTTGGAACTATTGTCAAAATGGAGTCATTTGAAATGATTGTTGGTAACAGATAATGGCTGTCAAGAAAATAAAATGGAATTAAAGATGTATACAAAATGAGAGAATAATAAGTAATGAGCTGGTGGAAAAATCCAGAAAACATCTTACAGGACAATCAACTCATAACAGGGTTTTTCTTGATTTGATAGAAAGAAATTAAGTGGTAAATGTTAACTTTTGTCTGTTTCTCAAATTCTGTCATATCAAGGATAATAATTCTTGTTTCAAGTCTCAATTATTATACTTGTATTTTTTCCTGTTCATGAATTCATGTTAAATTGTCATAATATAAGGGCTCTAATTTCATTTGTTTCCTTAAATCAATCTTTGGACAGTTTGGGAACAATAATCACAATTACTGAATCACAGTTCATACATGTATGTATTTACACACATACAGAAATAACCGTAATAACCATAACTGAAGACAGAAGTCATGCCAAAAGAAAATTGGAGGTAAAGCGCTATTAAGCTTTCAGAAGAGGGAAAGAGTAGAGGAAAAGAAGAAAATCTGTGCCTAAAATTTGTACTGGCCTTAAAAGGCGGTAAAATGCGGGCCTTCAGAGATGCAGGGAGCACCTTCTAGGCGGACGGAACAGTGGTGCTGTCAGGGAGCACCTTCTAGGCGGACGGAACAGTGGTGCTGTCAGGGAGCACCTTCTAGGCAGACGGAACAGTGGTGCTGTCAGGGAGCACCTTCTAGGCGGACGGAACAGTGGTGCTATACAGAGGTAATAATATTGGCTTGGAGTTAACTGGACTTTGGTTCAGGTTTCTCTTTGCCAGTTCGACCTGTAAAAATTGGAATAATAGCATCAAAACTCTGCTACAGGGTTGTTGTGAGGTTTCAGTTGTATAATCCAGAGGAAATTCTTAGCCAAGTTCCCGGCAAAAGGTGGCTACTTGGACCAAGACCCTCCCTTCCTTTTTAAAAAAGTTAAAAAATTTTTAATTGGAAAATAATTGTTTTACAATGTCGCATTGGTTTCTGTGGTACAACAACTCAGATCAGTCGTAACTATGTGCACATGTGTGTCCTCTCCCTTTTGAGCCTCCCTCCCATTCCCCTCACCACCACCGTCACACCCATCCACACCCATCTAGGTCCTCACAGAGCACCAAGCTGGGCTCCCTGTGTTATACAGCAGCTTCCCACTAGCTATCTGTTTCACATACGGTAGTGTATATATGTTGATGCTACTTTCTCAATTTGTCTTACTCTCTCCTTCCTAGCTGTGTCCACAAGTCTATGTGCACTATGTATGTGGACTATGTGGACTATTTGCTATGTCTGCGGCTCTATTCCTTCCTTGCAGCTAGGTTTATCAGTACCATTTTTCTAGATTTCTTATATATGCATTAATATATGATATTTATTTTTCTCTTTCTTACTTCATGTAACAGGCTCTAGGTCCATTCACATCACTATAACTGACTCAAATTCATTGCTTTTTTGGCTGAGTAATACTGTGTATATTCCATTCCTTTTTCATGTGAATGTGGAGGACAGTTGAAGCCAAGCTAAGGAGTTTAATGAAGACTTAATACTGGTTCTACCATTTACCGGCCTCGTGACCTTTGCCAAGTTACTTAACCTCACTCAGTCTTCCCATCTCTAAAATGGAGCTAATAATATATCAGTTTCACAGGGTTGATGTAAGGAGTGAACCAGTTAGTTAAAGGTCTTATGAAATATGTGGCACAAGGGATGTACTTATATTGTTATTTTTCTCTGGCCCTGAGGAGCAGGTGAAAGGTTTTGAGCTGGGAGTTGGGAAGAGTGACTCAATCTTATCTTTAGGAAAGTCAATGTGTTTGTGGTTTATGAATAGGAATTGGGTAGTGAGGGATTAGGGTGAGACCAAAAGAGGGAAGAGAGTCGTTGCTCCTGCTAAGTCACTTCAGTCGTGTCCGACTCTGTGCGACCCCATAGACGGCAGCCACCAGGCTCCCCTGTCCCTGGGATTCTCCAGGCAAGAACACTGGAGTCATTAGTGGATCGGTAAACACTCTGGATCAGAGGCACTGAGAGGCTGGCGAATGACAGCAGTAGTAGGAATGGAGAGGAGCCTCTCACTTAGACGAGAGACGTGCTTTTCAAACCTCAACATGTACATGAATTCTCTAGGGATCTTATAAAAATGCAGGTTCAGAAGGTCCACTGGGTCTGGAGTGCTGTGTTTTACAATAAGATCCTGGGTGGGTGCCAGTGATGCTGGTTCATAACCACACTGAATAGCAAAGAGTTTTGAAGGTAATTTAGGAGCCCTCAAAAATAGGAAAATTGACAGTTGATTGGCCTTAAGGGAAGGAGACAGAGAGATGGTGAGTTTCCAATAGAAGGAGCTAAATTGGGAAGGGAAAAGAGAAATGATGAAGTTATACTACTATGCTTTTAGGGCTTGTAAGAGATAGAATGGTGTAATGGCATAAAGGTAGATTTATTATCAGAAGACCTGGATTAAATCGTGGGTTCACCAATTATTAGAAAGATGACTTTGAACTTTAAGTCTCTTCAACTCTAAATGAGACACTATAATGACTATTTCAAAGGATTGTTGGATAGATGAAATATATTGTTGTGAAAACTTTTCTCATGGTGGTCAGCACCTGGGTGGCATCTACTGTATAAAAATGACGTTCATAGACTATATGGAATTTCACTACAGGTCCTCACAAGGCTGATCAAGGTTTTAATATGTATGTTTTTTCCTACAATGTGCACACTGGTACTTCAAGTTGTACAGTAATTTGACAGCCTTCTGAACTTTATGTTTTCTAAGTATTCATTAGCTGACATAATTTCAGGGGATGTGAATGCCAGGATTGGCAGCAGGTCCACCAGAGGTACATCCATCAGAACCCTACAATTGTCTGATTCTTCCTTTTAAGGCACTTCTCCAAGAATAAACTGTCTGAATCAAAGAGGAAAATATCTGGTCAAACTCATTTATAATCATAGTTCCAATAATGGTAAATGGCAGGCTGTGGGATATGTCTATGGACTTTCACTTACTTTTCCAACCAAAGGCAGCATTATTGATGACTGAAGAATAAGCTCTTCGGGGCTTATCTACAGCCTTGACTTGGATGTTTTAGACTGGTTGAAAGTAAATATTTTTCTCTTAAACTTAATCTGAACTTTCAAAATGTCCTTGCAACTGTCCCTAAACATAACTCAATCAGGGGGATTTTTAGGAATGAAGTTAAACTGAAGCAAAAAAATAAATATATGATAACAAAGAATTTATGGCACATATTTTATTCGGGAAGTCTTCATGACTATTCATAATATTAACAAATTGTGGTGATACTGCTGTGTTGCTGGACTATTCAAGAACAAAATCTTTTATTTCTTGCTTTATAAGAGAGATCAGAAACAAAAACTCTAGGCCATATTATCAAGATGTCATCTCAAATATAACTGAGATCGAGTTATCTAAAGACTTGTTAAGTTGCAGTTCTTTTAAAAAACAACTTGTCCTTTCCAAAACTTAAGTTATTCTGGAATATTCAGGGCTTGACCACAGGGATACCAACATAGCACATTTGGGAACTTGATCTTCTTTGGTATCACTTCAGGATGAAGAAATTCAGAATCATGTGCATGGATTGATTACTAAACATATCATTTCAATTACTACTTTGCCTGTCTGCATTTTGTTGTCCCCAGTATCTTCCATAGCCAGAACCCATTATTTTCATCAACCCTAAAAAAACCTAGTTTTTCAAGACTGAAGAGAGCTCCAGAAGAGAATTTCTGCTGCCAGAATTATTTTGATCTTTCTTGAGTAGTTGGCTGAAGTCCTTGCCAACTTATTTACCTCAATTAACTCCACAGGTATGGTTTCCTCAAGATGATCTCTAAGTGTGGTTGACTCTAGATTTAAAAAGGGAAACCCTCCATCTCCCAAAATTACAGAACTGTTGAGGCTCTTAGATACTTCCTCAAAATAACATCACACATTTTTTTCTTAAATTCAAAGACTAAATCTCAGTCTAATAGCTTGCTTGGATAAGGAGCTAACCACCTCTATGTATAAATTATTTTCTACAGATAATTGCTATTAAAATATTTGTTGAATGAGTCTGGGTAGATTCTGTTATTTATTTTATCTTCTCCAGAGAATAACTGAGACTTTTTGAAACTTTTATCTAGCTGTATTATTTTTTTCCTCCATAAATCTCTTTCTGTATCTAACCATCATCCATCCAGTAATCATAACTGGAAACCTGGGATTTACCCTGGAGTCCTCTCTGCCCTTCCCATATCCATGCAGTTCCCAAGATTTGCTGACTTTTGCATCCTCAGGATGCGTTGGTTGACTCCGTTCTCCCTCTAGATCCCTCTGGCACTGTCTTGTCCAGGCTCTCACATTCCTCTCTGGGCTTTTCCAACAGCATCCTAAGGGCTTTCTCTGCCTCTAGTAATGGCCTTCTCTGATTTACCCTTCAGAGTGATATGTTTAAAATCCAGATTTGATCAGGTAATTTCCTTTCATTGGCTCTCTATCATCCACAGTAAAAAAAGATCCTTGGCATAAACTATAAGGCCTCCCCCAATCTGGCTTTTTTTATGAGCTTCTCCAGTTTATTTCCTACATGCTGTTCATTGCCGAACACTGCGTGCTGCAGCATGAGGCTCAGCCTCAGCACTGTTGACATTTGGGTCTGGATAATTGTTGGGGGGCAGGGGCTGTCCTGTGCCACTGTAAGATGTTCAGCAGCATCCTGGCCTCTACCCACTAGATGCCAGTGGTACTCTCTTCTCCCAGCTATGACAACCAAAAATAACTCAAGGCATTGCTAAATATCCCCCAGGGGACAAAATTGCCCCTTGTTAGTAAATCGGAAATTAGCCAATAATGAAAACATAGAATTATTAATAAAAGTGAGAGTTTTCCAGGGTCACAGCATTCTCATTTAAAAAAAAAGAAGATTTACTACACACTGCCTCAGCATTATCTCTACCAGACATGCCCCCTACTTTTGTGGCCATCGCCCTCTCATGGTTCCAGGATTGTGTATCGAGGATGGAGGCTTCACCCACTCACCAGGTTATCAGAGCAGATGATTCACTTTTGGGTCTGCCTAACTAAAAACTCAAAGGCCATTTAAACAAAGCTGCTGTGGGCCATATACTTCTTCCATTCCTTCTCCAAATCCTTACAGTCTTTTCTTTTCCATCCCCTAAAAATCCACAAACTGTAACAGTCAAAGCTGTTATCAAGAAAGAGACTTTATGACATTTTGACTGTACAATGTTACAAACATCAGCCCATAGGCAGCACCAGAGATTCTGCTTCATCTGAGCAAGGGTGAACCCTGGAGTGTGTGTGTGTGTGTGTGTGTTTTTTTTTTTTTTTTTTTTAACTGGCTCCCTACCCCCGGAGGAGTCTGATGTACAGTCTGGTATGGAAGCCAGAGACTGAAGAATACAAGTTAACATGTAAAAAGATCCATCCAGGTATCCAACATTTTGACAGCTGAGTACACCACTTCACATTCACATGGATACAGCACGAAGTAGTAGCCACACTTAAAAAATTCCAAGTTACATAAATTGTTATAGCAGATGGAAGAAAAGATGCCTAAATATGCCTATATCCTAAATACTGAGCAGGCCTTAAAAACAAACTAGGTAAAGAGGAAATACCTGTGAAGGCTCTTTATGAAGATAACAAAAGCATGTTTGATGGTGGGGAAATGTAGCTACTTTCATAAAGATTTCCAGCTATGGGAACAAAGGGGGAAAGAAATAAATCCTTTCCACATGAGTTTAATTCTAGAGACTCCATTCTTTACAAGTGGGAACTTAACCCTTTCCCCCAATTCTGTGAATTATTCTTTTTCAGCCTTCCTCAACACTTAGGATCCCATGGAGGTCACTAAGAACGGTGGGGGTGAAGTGTTCCTTGTAGTAGAAATGAAGATGAGAGAGTGAACTGGAAAAACGCTTTAAGAACTCTAATTGAGGCAAACCTGACTACAAGATTGTTTCTGTGCTATGATGATTACAACTGTAAAAATTCTGTCTGCATATGGACAGGGACTGAAAGGGAGCATGAAAAAAAAAATGTAAACAGTTTGGTTTGTAGGATGGCAGAATTTTGGGTGGATTTTTCTTTCTTTTATTTTGGGTTTTGTCAATGTTTTTTGTAATGTTTTGCAATAAACAATACTATAAAAGAAGCAGCTGAACCTGCTGACTAATTATTGTTAGAAAGAGCAGCTTAGCGTCAACTCTGTCAGAGCTAAAAATCGCTGCATTTGACAGATGCTCTCCAGCATTTAAGTTGATAATATCAGATAACCTTAACCAAGAAGGCAACTCCTTCTGGTACAAAGGAGCATTTTAAAAACCATTTTATTTTTGCAGCTAACTCCTGACAAGCACACCAGGTATTAGTTAAATGGGGGCCATAAGGAGGGTGTTTCATTTTGTTGCCTTTTTTTTTTTCAATAGTTGAAATGGTTGATCGGTTATGCTTGTCCTAAGGAAAGCCTTGGACCAAATCGTCTGCAATATGGTGAAACACTCAGGGTCTTTAAAAGAGTGTCTGAGTATGTGAGTGGATTCAAACTCCATTTTGAGGGAAATACTGCTGTCACCTGCAGGAACCCTTGCAGCTTATCTTTGAGCAGAAATGGGATGGCAAGTATACAAGTCATGTTCTTAAAAAATTGACAACAGAATGTCAGCCTCACTTCCTGCACGTTGAAAGTGTACGGATAATCAACATCAAAGACTACTAGCACTTCAGGCACTTGTCAGCGAATTCAATCTTGAAGTGACCTGTATCTACGCACTTGCCAAGGGCTCGCCTAAGACACGATGTTGAAGAGATGATGAACAGGCGAGCCCTCCATTCCTCTTCTAAGGACTCTAATCTCTGTGCCTGTGGGTTGTTGTAGTATCAGGAAGCAGCATACCTGGGCTAGAGCACCTCTGTTCCCAACAGGAATGAGTTAAAAGTTTAGTGTTATGCTCTGACCTCTTATGAGATTCAATATAAGAATTGTCCATTGGTTCACCTGAATCTATCACAGCAATGTTAAGCAGTTATACTCTAATACAAAATAAATAAATACAAAGAATATTCTATTGGAACATGCTTTTGCATTTTTTTTTTTTTTTTGCAAATAATGCTGAGGATTTTGTACCTTATGTTATCTAAAATCTATTGTTGAAAAAATTAAGTGGTAAATTCCTTCTGGATTTAGGACATTAGCTTTGCTTGTAACACATATTAGAAAGCAGGTTTTTCCTCTTTGTCCTTTAGGTACTGGGAAACTCCTGCTTAGTCACTAGTAATCCTCCTCTCACAATTTCATACAGATCAGAGCAAGTGAGGAACTCAGCAGAGTCGGGCAAAAGAAGGAGGGTACTATTACTATTTGGTGCCCATTCAGTTGCTGTGCCTGTTTCGGCTTAGGTAAGTAGGTACACTTTCAGTTTTAATGATCTCATCAGAATTTTTTTCTCCAAGAATTTGTTGTTCCTGAAGTACTACATTTTTCATAAAAGAAGAAATGCATTTCATTTTCTATAAATATCAAAATTTATTAGTCATCATTAAAACTATTCATTAAAATTCAAAATTAGATGAGAATGTTCTTCATAGATTTTTTTTAAGCCTTGAAGAGATCCATTTATTATAGCATCTATAGCTCTACTATTTAAGGAAATTATGACATAAGATTCATAATTGAATTAAGCCAATGCCTTTGGCCGCATACTAAGAAGAAATTAATAAAATATGGTGGGTAAAACTATGATATCTTATAAGGAAAGTGTAGGCAACTGAGTAGAATTGCTTTTGATTTCACCCCAGTGTATCTAGTGGGGAACATAGTCATTCATTTGCTCATTTGTTCTTTCATTCATTCAACTTGTGCATCTAATATGTTCCAGGGACCATGTTAGGTGCCCAGGATATATCAGTAAACAGAACAGACAGAACTCCCTGCCTTTACAGAATTTTATTCTAATGGAAAGGGGGGAAGACAGTAAATAATAAACAAAAAATTATATGATATTAAGTGGTATTAAGTGCTGTGATGAAAAGTCAAGAGGATAAGAGAGAGATAGGGTGTACTGGGTGTGGGGGTGGAATTTGCTATTTTAAATAGTGTGACCAGGTGGCATCTGAGCCTAGATCGGAAGGAGAGAGCAATATCTCTCCAGGAAGAGTTTCCATGCACAGGGAACAGTTTGTGCAAAAACTCTAAAGCAGGTGTGTGCTTGGTGTGTTTGAAGAAAGACAGATGTGGCAGGAATGGAGGATGGGAGGGGAATTGTGGGAGGACATTGAAGAACGAGGGAGCCAGAGCTTGGAGGCTGCTTTCTTGTATTGATTTCAAGATTTCATGGGTCTGTGACTTTCTTGTCAACTAGACTGTTAACCTATTGAAGACTGGGACATGTTTTTATCCTCTCTGTAGTCCCTGATGTACTTGGCACAAGATATTGTATATAACAAGTAGTCAGAAAAATACTTGTTGGTTGAATAATTTCGTTTCCAAAATAAGGATAAGGATAAGGCATCCTTATCCAAGATGCAAACACTCCTGAAAGGGGAGTTCATATCTAGCCTAACACCTTAGTGTGGCTGAATTGACAGGACCAGTTTCATCCTTGAAATTCTGAGGTTCTGGAGTGGAAGAAGATTGTCAAATGAAGAAAAGAAAATGTACCTACATCACATCTTTGCCTATGGCTGATTTTGCTGAGTATAAAGTCTACCTAAAATGTCAAATGTCAGAATATGTATTAGAGTACAAAATATCTGAATGATATTTTAGTGATTTGAAAGAATTAAAGAACATCCAAGATAGTTACTTCCCCTGTTTTCTGGGAGTACTTCCAACGGTGAGAAAATCTTGTTAATGCATGTCTATTACTTCTATAGACTTCAGAGAAAACTGTTAGCTGAGGTTCAATGAGTTCCTTACCATAGAAAGTATTAAATTAGAGGATTAATAGCCACTTTCAAGCCAGTCATCCATCCATCCACCCAACCACCCATCCAGTGAAAATTATTGAACAGATACTATGGACTGAACAATGAAGGGTTCCATGAGGAAAAGAAGAACCGATCTAATATGGTACACTGTGTTAAATATAATGCTTTAAAAAAACAAAGTTCCATGAGGTTAGGGAAGCTGGGAAATTCTTCGTATGGCAAATGCCATTTGAACTGTCAAAGCTCTTTTGTGATCTTCCCCCACCTCCCCCAACCCAAGGCAGTGTATTTCTCTCTTCTGTTTTCCCGTGGCACTTTTTACCTGTTTCTGATTACAGCAGTGCCCTGTTTATTGCAATTATCTGTGTACTGTCTGCCCTGTATGCCTGACCCTTTAATGGCAGAGACTGTCTTATCATCTCTGTCCCTACCCAGTATCCAATAAAGGTCAAAAGGTGCTTGTTAACAGACTCAAAATTAATGAATCTTGAAGAATAAGTAGAAACTTGCTGGGTCCAGGAGGAAAGAGAAGGGCGTTCAAGATAGGGGCATGAACCTGTGAGACGTGTGTATGGAGGCATCTAAGGGTATATAGCATGTTAGGAAAATGGTTGGTGGGTTTGGAAGACTGACATGGGGAAACATTTACGGGAAGGTTGAGAGATGATGAGTGAAGAATGAAGCATGGCATTCTGATGGGTCCCCTGGAAGTGAATGACTCAGCAGAATGTAAAGCACTTTAGAAACCATCAAGCAATATTTGCCACAGCTCTCCTGGACCCCAACTCCAGCCTCTAGACTGACCTCCCTCTTCATTCCACTTTGAGTCTCACTCATCCATTACAATCATATTTGCTTTCTTCTGAGGGTTTGCAAAGCAAAGTTTTACATTTTATTTTTCTTCTGTTTCTGTTTTACATTTATTGAGTTGAAAATATCTTTGTTGTCAATGATTAGATTGTCGAATTTCTGTCAATTTTTGCTCATCTTTTTTAAAAATTAATTTATTTTTTATTGAAGGATAATTGCTTTACAGACTTTTGCTGTTCCCTGTCAAACCTCAACATGAATCAGCCATGGGTATACATAGATCTCTTCCCTTTTGAACTCCCTTCCCATCTCCCTCCCCATCCCACCACTCTAGGTTGATACAGACCCCCATTTGAGTTCCCTGAGCCATATTGCAAGTTCCTGTTGGCTATCTATTTTACATATAGTAATGGAAGTTTCCATGTTACTCTTCCCATACATCTCACCCTTTCCTCCCCTCTCCACATGTCCATAAGTCTATTCTCTATGTCTGTTTCTCCATTGCTGCCCTGTAAGTAAATTCTTCAGTACCATTTTTCTAGATTCTGTATATATGCATTAGAATATGATATTTATCTTTCTCTTTCTGACTCACTTCACTCTGTATAATAGGTTCTACGTTCATCCACCTCATTAGAACTGACTCAAATGTGTTCCTTTTTATGGCTGAGTAATATTCCAGCGTGTATATGTACCACAGCTTCTTTATCTGTTCATCTGTCGATGGACATCTAGGTTGCTTCCATGTTCTAGCTATTGTAAACAGTGCTGCAATGGACAATGGGATCTATGTGTCTTCCAATTTTCATTTCCTCGGCATATATGCCTAGGAGTGGGATTGCTGGGTCATATGGTGGTTTTATTCCTAGTTTTTTAAGGAATCCCCATACTGTCTTCCATAGTGGCTGTATCAATTTACATTCTCACCAACAGTGCAAGAGCATTCCCTTTTCTCCACACCCTCTCCAGCATTTATTGTTTGTAGACTTTTTGATCAGGGCCATTCTGACCGATGTGAAGTGATATCTCATTGTAGTCTTGATTTGCATTTCTCTAATAATGAGCGATGTTGAGCATCTTTTGATGTGTTTGTTAGCCATTTGTATGTCTTTTTGGAAAAACGTGTTTAGGTCTTTCCCCCACATTTTGATTGGGTTGTTTGTTTTTCTGTTATTGAGTTGTATGAGCTGCTTGTATATTTTAGAAATTAATCCTTTGTCAGTTGTTTCATTTGCTATTATTTTCTCCCATTCTGAGGGTTGTCTTTTCACCTTGCTTGTAGTTCCCTTGCTGTGAAAAAGCTTTTAAGTTTAATCAGGTTCCCCTTGTTTACTTTTGTTTTTATTTCCATTACTCTAGGAGGTGGGTCATAGAGGATCTTGCTTTGATTTATGTCATCAAGTGTTCTGCCTATGTTTTCCTCTAAGAGTTTTATAGTTTTTGATCTTACATTTAGGCCTTTATTCCATTTTGAGTTTATCTTTGTGTGTGGTGTTCAGTTCAGTTCAATCACTCAGCCATGTCCGACTCATTGCAACCCCATGAACTGTAGCACGCTAGGCCTCCCTGTTCATCACCAACTCCCAGAGTTCACCCAAACCCATGTCCATTGGTTCGGTGATGCCATCCAACTATCTCATCCTCTGTCTCCCCTTCTCCTGCCCTCAATCTTTCCCAGCATCAGGGTCTTTTCCAATGAGTCAGCTCTTCATATCAGGTGGCCAAAGTATTGGAGTTTCAGCTTCATCAGTCCTTCCAATGAACACCCAGGACTGATCTCCTTCAGGATGACTGGTTGGCTCTCCTTGCAGTCCAAGGGACTCTCAAGAGTCTTCTCCAACACCACAGTTCAAAAGCATCAATTCTTCGGTGCTCAGCCTTCTTCACAGTCCAACTCTCACATCTATACATGACCACTGGAAAAACCATAGCCTTGACTAGATGGACCTTAGTCGGCAAGGTAATGTCTCTGCTTTTGAATATGCTATCTAGGTTGGTCATAACTTTCCTTCCAAGGAGTAAGCATCTTTTAATTTCATGGCTGCAATCATCAACTGCAGTGATTTTGGAGCCCCCCAAAATAAAGTCTGACACTGTTTCCACCATTTCCCCAACTATTTCCCGTGAAGTGATGGGACTGGATGCCATGATCTTCGTTTTCTGAATGTTGAGCTTTAAGCCAACTTTTTCACTCTCCTCTTTCACTTTCATCAAGAGGCTCTTTAGTTCTTCACTTTCTGCCTTAAGGGTGGTGGCATCTGCATATCNGTAATGTCTCTGCTTTTGAATATGCTATCTAGGTTGGTCATAACTTTCCTTCCAAGGAGTAAGCTCCTTTTAATTTCATGGCTGCAATCATCAACTGCAGTGATTTTGGAGCCCCCCAAAATAAAGTCTGACACTGTTTCCACCATTTCCCCAACTATTTCCCGTGAAGTGATGGGACTGGATGCCATGATCTTCGTTTTCTGAATGTTGAGCTTTAAGCCAACTTTTTCACTCTCCTCTTTCACTTTCATCAAGAGGCTCTTTAGTTCTTCACTTTCTGCCTTAAGGGTGGTGGCATCTGCATATCTGTCTGAGGTTATTGATATTTCTCCCGGCAATCTTGATTCCAGCTTGTGCTTCCTCCAGCCCAGCATTTCTTATGCTGTACTCTGCATAGCAGTTAAATAAGCAGGGTAACAATACACAGCCTTGACGTACTCCTTTTCCTATTTGGAACCAGTCTGTTGTTCCATGTCCAGTTCTAACTGTTGCTTCCTGACCTGCTTATAGGTTTCTCAAGAGGCTGGTCAGGTGGTCTGGTCTTCCCATCTCTTTCAGAATTTTCCACAGTTTATTGTGATCCACACAGTCAAAGGCTTTGGCATAGTCGATAAAGCAGAAATAGATGGTTTTCTGGAACTCTCTTGCTTTTTCCATGATCCAGCAGATGTTGGAAATTTGATCTCTGGTTCCTCTGCCTTTTCTAAAACCAGCTTGAACATCTGGAAGTTCACGGTTCATGTATTGCCAAAGCCTGGCTTGGAGAATTTTGAGCATTACTTTACTAGCATGTGAGATGAGTGCAATTGTGCGTTAGTTTGAGCGTTCTTTGGCATTGCCCTTCTTTGGGACTGGAATGAAAACTGACCTTTGTCCTGTGGCCACTGCTGAGTTTTCCAAATTTGCTGGCATATGGAGTGCAGCACTTTCACTGTGTCATCTTTCAGGACTGGTATTCCATCACCTCCACTAGCTTTGTTCGTAGTGATGCTTCCTACGGCCCACTTGATTTCACATTCCAGGATGTCTGGCTCTAGGTGAGTGACGACACCATCGTGATTATCTTGGTCATGAAGATCTTTTTTGTACAGTTCTTCTGTGTATTCTTGCCACCTCTTCTTAATATCTTCTGCTTCTTTTAGGTCCCTACCATTTCTGTAGGAAGTGTTCTAATTTCATTCTTTTATATGTAGCTGTCCAGTTTTCCCAGCACCATTTATTGAAAAGGCTGTCTTTGTCCCATTGTATATTCTTGCCTCCTTTGTGAAAAATAAGGTACCGATAGGTGCATGGGTTTTTTTTCTGGGCTTTGTATCTTGTTCCATTGGTCTATATTTCTATTTTTGTGCCAGTACCATACTGTCTTGATGACTATAGCTTTGTAGTATATGATTCTTCCAGCTCCATTCTTCTTTCTCCAGACTGCTTTGACTATTCAGGGTCTTTTGTGTTTCCAAATGAATTATGAAAATTTTTGTTCTAGTTCTATGAAAATGCCATTGGTAATTTGATAAGGATTGCATTGAACCTGTAGATTGTGTTTGATAGTATAATCATTTTCACAGTATTGATTCTTCTGAATATGGAATATCTCTCCAGCCGTTTATGTCATGTTTGATTCCTTTTATCAGTGTCTTATAATTTTCTGTGTACAGTTCTTTTGTCTCCTTAGGTAAATTTATTCCTAGGTATTTCATTCTTTTTGTTGCAATGGTGAATCAAATTGATTCCTTAATTTCTCTTTCTGAGTTTTCCTTGTTAGTATATAGAAATGCAAGTGATTTCTGTGTATTGATTTTGTATCCTGCAAATTTGCTAAATTCACCGATTAGCTCTAGTAATTTTCTGATACTATCTTTAGGGTTTTCTATGTACAGTGGCAGAAAGTGAAGAGGAACTAAAAAGCCTCTTGATGAAAGTGAAAGTGGAGAGTGAAAAAGTTGGCTTAAAGCTCAACATTCAAAAACTAAAATCATGGCATCCAGTCCCATCACTTCATGGGAAATAGATGGGGAAACAGTGGAAACAGTGTCAAACTTTATTTGGGGGGGGGGGCTCCAAGATCACTGCAGATGGTGATTGCAGCCATGAAATTAAAAGACGTTTACTCCTTGGAAGGAAAGTTATGACCAACCTAGACAGCATATTCAAAAGCAGAGACATTACCTTCCCGACTAAGGTCCATCTAGTCAAGGCTATGGTTTTTCCAGTGGTCATGTATGGCTGTGAGAGTTGGACTGTGAAGAAGGCTGAGCACTGAAGAATTGCTGCTTTTGAACTGTGGTGTTGGAGAAGACTCTTGAGAGTCCCTTGGACTGCAAGGAGATCCAACCAGTCCATTCTGAAAGAGATCAGCCCTGGGATTTCTTTGGAAGGAATGATGCTAAAGTTGAAACTCCAGTACTTTGGCTACCTCATGCAAAGAGTTGACTCATTGGAAAAGACTGTGATGCTGGGAGGAATTGGGGGCAGGAGGAGAAGGGGACGATAGAAGATGAGATGGCTGGATGGCATTATGGACTCGATGGACGTTGATCTGAGTGAACTCTGGGAGTTGGTGATGGACAGGGAGGCCTGGCTTGCTGCGATTCATGGGGTCGCAAAGAGTCGGACACGACTGAGCGACTGAACTGAACTGAACTGAACTGAACTGATTGATGTACAGTATCATGTCATATGCAAACAGTGAGAGCTTTATTTCTTCTTTTCTGATCTGGATTTCTTTTATTTCTTTTTCTTCTCTGATTGCTGTAGCTAAGACTTTCAGAACTATGTTGAATAATAGTGAGTAAAGTGGACTCCCTTGTCTTGTTCCTGATCTTAGGGGAAATATTTTCAGTTTTTCACCATTGAGAATTATGTAATTTGTCTCTGTATGTTTACTCTTTAATTCTTCTGGGTCTGTTGTTAAATGATTCTTGCATATTCTCCATTTAGTTTTCAAAGTTTTTAATAATCTTTACTATCATTATTCTGAAATCTTTTTCAGGTAGTTTGCCTATTTCCTCTTCATTTACTTGGACTTCTGTGTTTCTAGTTTGTTCCTTTATTTGTGTAGTATTTCTCTGCCTTTTCATTTTTTTTTTTTTAAACTTACTGTGTTTGAGGTTTCCTTTTCCCAGGCTTCAAGAAAACTTGAATTCTTTCCTTGAAGAAGGTTGAATTCTTTCTTCCTTTTGGTTTCTGCCCTCCTAATGTTTGTTCAGTGGTTTGTGTAAGCTCTTTATAGGGTGAGATTTGTGCTGAGTTTTTGTTTGTTTTCCCCCTATGGGCAAGGCTGAGTGAGGTGGTAATCCTGTCTGCTGATGATTGGGTTTGTGTTTTTGTTTTGTTTGTTGTTCAGATGAGGCATTTGCACAGAGTGCTACCGAAAGTTGGGTGATACTGCATCTGGTACTCAAGTGGTTTCCTTTGTGTGAGTTCTCACTATTTGATACTCCCGAAGGTTAGGGTCTTGGAGTCAGTGCTCCCACTCCAAAGGCTCAGGGCTTGATATCAAGTTTTCGGTGGTTCTTATATTCTTTTCCACTGGTCAGGTCCTCCTGTCTGCTCTCAGCTGGTGTTCTGCATGCACTTCTGTGTCTGAGGGTATATCCTGATGTATCCATGGAGAGAGATGTACTTCATGTCCACCTACTCTTCTGCCATCTTATTCTCTCAAATTTTGCATTTTAGTTGTAGGTTTAGCTACATTCTCTTTATAGCTTTCACATCCCACCAGACAGAGAAATATCCTTTTTCCTTATTGAAATGAGCTTATTTCATCTACTTTCTAAATTATTCCATGAGAAATTAAGCAGTCCTTTTTTTCTTTTTCTTTTTTTTTAAAAATCATTCACTCTTCCTAGTGACTGGCTTCATCACCATGTATATAATTTCTCCAGCTCGAAATCTGGACTTTATTCTAACCCCTACTTTTCTCAAAGTACTCCCTTCCAGTTAATACTAGGATTTCCTAGTGTAATGTCGAAATGAATCTTGACTTTGTTCCCTTCTGTTTATTCACATAGCCTAAGTTCAGGCCACTTTTATCTCTCACTGGATTACTGCAATAACCTCCTACCTCTACTTTCCTGCTTATCTGTCTACCTAAATCCAGCCACTGCAGTTTTATTTCTTTTTTTTTTTTATTTAAAAATTTTACAATTTTGGTAAATATACATAACACAAGATTTACCATTTTAACCATTTTTAGGTATATAGTTCAGCATTAAGTACATTCACGTTGTGGTGCCATCTGTACCATCCATCTCCAGAACTTCTTTCATTGTCCTGAACTGAAGTTCAAAATCCAGGTTAAACACTAACTGCCCATTTTCCTCTTACCCCAGACCCTGGAAACTACCATTCTATTTTCTGTCTCTACAAATTTCACTATTGTAGAAACCTCATATAAGTGGAGTCATACAGTATTTGTCCTTTTGTGACTGGCTTATTTCACTTAGCATAATTTCCTCAAGGTTCATACATGTTGTGACATTTGTCAACATTTGTGTCCTTTTTAAGGCTGAATAATATTCCGCTGTATGTTTATACCGCATCTTGTTTATCCATTCATGCATTGATGTTTATGATATTTGCTAAATATTATCACTCTTAGAAGTTTACTGTAACTTGTCCCCATTCCTCTCAGGATAAAGTTAAAAGGCTTAACTGTGGTTTACAGGACCCTCACCTAACACTGTGACTTTCATTCTATTTATGTCCCCTTACCCTCTCCACTTCAGTCAGGCGACCTGGCCTTGCTGCCATCCCCTTCACATTTGGGCCTTTGTCCCAGCTTCCTCTTCAGCTTAGGATGTCATTTTTCAGGATAAGCCCAGCTTGTACCTCAGGACTCAAGTCAAGACATCACCTCCTCCATAAAGTCTTCCTCCTCTCATCCAGGCTCAGTTAGGTATCCCCTTTTCTGTGCTTCTGAAATCCTCTGAAGTTCTCTCTACCGGTACATTTGTCACACTTAGAGCAAAGACCACGTCTTGTTTCCCATTTCATTTCTGGAGTTCAGGATATTTTGAGTGCTCAACTCCATTCTGTTGAACAGATGAATAATGGAGTGGGCAAGTATCTGGAGTCATGGAGGAGGTGGGTGCTGAGGCAATGGCCTGTGTGAGTGACTGACCCAAGGCCACCAAATGTGCGGGCGGACTCCCTTCACACCCGTGGCACCGCTTGATGAGCGCACTGGGTACAACCGTTGGTGATGGGGCTGCACTGACACACCGCCTCCCAGCCCTCAACTGTTAACTCTGTTAGGTGTTTTGGTACTTTCAGCACAGTTTTAATATTTCGCTCTTTTTGTAAGTGTGGTTTACCCTTCCTGCCTCTATTCTCCACCAGTTCCCCTCCTCTCTTCCCCCTACTCTGAGCTTGGAAATAAATTCGTATGTTTCGGTCACTGAAACAAAAATGGGACTTTATTCTGTGAAGAACGTGTTTAGTTTGTAAAAGGATCAATGGGCTATTTTGGATCAAATAACTGTGTTTTCTTTAGCCATTTAAAATGGTCTATTTTCATTTTTAAGCCACTGCCTTGTGAAAGAACCTAAGAATATCCCCAACTTAGTGTTAGATCCCGTAATTACATTTTCCCATTTTGAAAGCAGTTATGCAGTCCTTACAATGGAGTCAACATGGCTAAAAATAAACTGCAGGCAGTTCATATTAACTGGGTAATAATAACAGGCAACAAGGAGGCTCGGTGTCCAAATATGATGAAAACAGGAAGTTCATTACACAAGCTGTTCTTTCCTGATAGATCTGAATTCTTAAAGCCTTAACTCAAAAATAATCCCTTCAGGTTATAAATAAAAGCAGAGAATTGTCTCCTACTTGTGGCTCAGTGGAGATGATAACATTGTAGCTAAATAAATCCACACAGTCATGGGTAGACTGTAACTCCAGAATGCCTGTTTGGAGGAGGAAGGAGGAAGTTTGGAGACCCCCTCTCCTGGCAGACAGGCTGCTGAATGCATTTGCCCGGGGGTTTTACTGTTTTCTTACCCCAGCACAAGTTGCCAAGGAGATACTGCTTTACTTTGGGACGATAGATAAGAAAGGCTCCAGATGTGGAAAGTATTTTTATTTTTCCTTGGGGAGAAAATGGATGAACAGAACACCACCAACTGTAAGTATCTGCTAAATATTGTCAGTTTGAAACCTGGGTTTTTAGGGTGAAATGAGAATGCGGCCCATAGGAAGAGGATATACCACTTTTGTCTATAAAATTCCTTTTCTCTAGTGAGTGTCACTGATTATAAAGGTTCAGATTTTCATGATTGGAACAAGGTAAGCATGGAGGAAATTTTTAATTTATGCAACTAGAATGAGCCCTACCAGCTCCCTTCCTGAAACTATGTCCCAGGTCTCCAGGGTATCACTGGATGCCGTGAGGGGGCCTGTGACCTTGCCATCTGCCTCCTCTTTGAGAATCTCTCACTAGTTGTTACCATGGCCACCAGTAAGGTCACCCTGGGCCAAACAGGCATCATGTCTTGCCTTAATTTCCTGTAACATAGTGGAGACCAGGCTGGAAATTTCAATAAAGACTTGGCTGCAGGATTGAGAAGGGGAAGAGAATGAGGGTAACAGAGAGGTGTCAGTCACAGAGAGTGACACCTGTACACTGATCTGGCTGGGCAGATGCAGTTTTCTCTCCCCAGGCTGGGTCAATAGCATCTGTAGGGTTTTCTTACAGATGAGCAAAAGAGCACACTTGGGGAGCACTCACCTTGCAGATGTCCCTAAACCCTCCCAGCTTCTTATTCCACTTACACAGTGGCTGTTCTCCTTCTTTGTTTCTTTCACTATACAACTAATCTTGGAATATGTACATCCTGGGAAGGAGGTTCTTAACACTTTTGAAGTGATGGTGAAGAGGAACTAAAGAGCCTCTTGATGAGGGTTGAAGAGGAGAGTGAAAAAGCTGGCTTAAAACTCAGCATTCAAAAAATTAAGATCATGGCATCTAGTCCCATCACTTCATGGCATATAGAGGGGAAAAAATGGAAAGATTTTCTCTTTGGGGTCTCCAAAATCACTGCGGGCAGGGACTGCAGCCATGAAATTAAAAGACTCTTGCTCCTTGAAAGGAAAGATATGACAAACCTAGACTGCATATTAAAAAGCAGAGACATCACTTTGCTGATAAAAGTCTGTGTAGTCAAAGATTTGGTTTTTCCAGTAGTCATGTACATCACGTATGGATGTGAGAGTTGGATGTGAGAGAAAGAAGACTGAACACCCATGATTTCTAACCCATGGTGTTGGAGAAGACTCTTCAGAGTCCCTTGAGCAGTAAGGAGATTGAACCAGTCAATCCTAAAGGAAATCAACCTGAGTATTCATTTGAAGGACTGATGCTGATGCTCCAATACTTTGGCCACCTGATGCGAAGAGCTGACTCATTGGAAAAGACCCTGATGCTGGGAAAGATTGAAGGCAAAAGGAGAAGAAGGCAGTAGAGGATGAGATGGTTAGATAGCACCACTGATTCAATGGACATGAATTTGAGCAAACTCCTGGAGATAGTGAAGGACAGGGAAGCCTGGCATGCTGCTATCCATGGGTCACAAAGATTTGGACATGACTTAGAGACGGAACAACAACAATAATATATATTTGAGTGTAAGCATTTAGAATATATTGCAATCTTTGTAATGTTCTTTGGAATTTGTTCATTTTCTTAAATGCTGCCATTCTCAGGAATTGAAAGTGGTATGGCCTCTAAGAGGCCCTGACCATGTACCTCTTCATCCTCGATGCTGCCCATGGGGAGTGGTTGACTTCTATAAAAGGAGGATAGAGGTTGATAGAGATGCTCCCTCATGGTAGATGAATGCAGTGGTTCTTAAACTTACTCCTGCAACAAAATCTCTTAGGAAGCTCATTAGAAATGACACACGAGGCAGTGAGAATTTCTGGCCCAGACGCGAGAACTTGACTCAGGAGGTTTGAGACTACTCCTTGAAAGGCTCTGCAGCAGATTGTAGAGGAGCTGTTAGAGGAAGGTCAAAGAGTAAAAGAAGTCCCCTTTGGGAAATAAATAATGACTCCTTCTGGGAAGAATGAAGGCTCTGTCAGAGAGAGAGTTTCACCCATCCAGAATCAATAAGGAGACAGAGCAAGGGGCCTGGTAGCTGAAGGAACAGAGAGTAGGCAGGGAAAGCCATCAGGCCTGGGTGCAGAGAGCATGGAGCACACGGGGGAAATGTTTGAATGAGCCGACCAAGGGATAGACAGTTATGCCAGAGGGATGTGGGAGGGGAGAATTTCTGGGACACCTCACTGGATAGAGGTAGTGAGAAGAACTTAGAGGCAGCATGTCCCAGAGGGTTGGGAAGCTGAGCATGAAGCTGAATAAGGAAGTGGAGGCTCTGGGCTTGGTGTAGGAAGAAGCCTGGAACCAACCACTCCGTCCACTAACTGTGAACAAGCTGGACTCCCCCCACCACAGGCCCTGAAGCTAATACGTGCACATGACGACTGCCTTCTTATGCCATTTTCATTAACTTATCTCTTGAAAAAAGAAGAGTCTTAAGAATATTGAGATAGAGGAGGGAGATATCCTCAGCTATCGGGTAAGGAATGTTTTCCTAGAGTTTTGAGTTATAATTTGAGTGAAGTGAAGTATGGCGTTCCTTCATAGATCTACCTGTGTCTCTCATACCATTTGCCACAGGGTCAATTCTTTACATTTAAAATACCCATTTCATTTTCATGGTCAGCTTATAACTTACAGTGCTAAAAACTCCAAAATGCTTCTGTGTTACTTTTTGTCCGTTCCAAGAACCTACCACAGAACCCTTCCTATGAGTAATAAGGGAAATATATCCACTCTTTATATGATTAAATAATTATTGTGCTTTCTTTGGTTTTAAATATCAGTGATCTTTGCTACATAAGTTTTTCTTAACTTCATATTTCACTTCTTTAATTTTCACTGCTAATAGCAACTGTGCTCCATATTTTGGAGTTAACTGCCTAGCAACTTGACTGTGAACCATTTGAGCTAACAGTACAATTCTCAAGCTTTCTGGATTGCAAAACTCTATTGTTTCTTGACTTCCACATATTATCCAGTTTTTTCCCTAGTGGAACAACATTAATAGATTACAGCAAAAAGTTGTAAGAACCCAACTTTTATTTTGCTTCTGTTGTGACCATCACAGGTAATGGTTTCCAAGGTGTAAAAAACAATGCATAGTGTAATAGGGCTTTGAAATCAAAGAAAGTTGTTGGATGTGTATGTATGTTTGTGTAGTTTTTGTGTAGAAAGTCAAAAGATCATCTACTTAAATCAACAGATTTTATTAATTGCCTGAAATATGTCAGACACTGTTTCAGTGCTAGGGATATGAATGCACCAAGCACTGATTCTACTCTCAGGGAACTTACATTCTCATAGTAGGAGACAGATAACAAGAGGAGTGACAGGACATGGGATATGTGTGCTCTTTTAAAGTAGGGTAGTTAGAGAATGCCTCTGTAATAACTGACATTTGAACAGAGACTTGAAAAACATGAGCAAGCCTAGTGGATATCTGGGGGAAGAGCTTTTTCGGTGGAGGAAACTTAGATACAATGGCCTCGATATAGGAGATTGCAGAGCCTCTGGAGAAATATCAAGGAGATCAGCAAGAGTGGGATGGAATGGATAAGGGGGAGTGAAAGAAGTAAAGTCAGAAAGTTAGCTGGGGAAGATCATGTAGAGTCCTTGAGGCCATGGTGAAGACTTTGGGAGTTTTTCCCCTTGGTAAAATCAGAAGCCAGTGGATTTTGAGCAAAGGAATGACATAAACATTTTAACAGGACCACTGTGTCTGCTATTAATGGGACTGCATTTGGCTCAATTCCCTTGAAGCAGAGCCTAAGATGGGAATGTGTATGTGATTTCCAGAGAAATTGGTAGGGGGTAAGGGGTAGCTAGAAGGGGAGAAGAAGGACAAGAATGTGGTTTGGGGTCATGCATTAGCAGCTTCACAGGGAGCCATGGAGGATAAATGTCACGTTATGATTTTCCCACCTGAGAGAAAGGAGAGGGGCTTTTTACCTTCACCTTCGTTGTTGGGTAAAGAGTCTGGATAAAGGTATGGACAGTGAAAATCCCAGGCACTTCCAGGTGTGGTCACTTCCACTGCCCAAGTGCAGTTCTCACTGATGCGCCCACAGCAGCTGAGAGAAAGGCTTACCAACCAAAGAGATTCAGGGGATTCCACAGGGCCAATTAAGCATGCCAACAGCATCTTCTACGTGGAATGAGGGTCGGGTAGAGGCATCAATTAGGAGACTCATGGGGTAGAGGCATCAATTAAGAGACTCACGCAGTGGTCCGGAAGAGGGTCAAAGCTGACTTGAACTAGAATGTAGCAGTGGAGGTGCTGAGAAGTGGTTGGATTCTGGAAAATGTCGAAATGCAGAGCCCACAAGATTTGCTAATGGATTGACTTGCACGTGAGATCAGGGATGACTCCAGGGTGAGGGGCTTCACCATTTATTGAGATGGAGAAGATTGTGGGAAGACCTGGTTTTAGAATGGGGTGACTAGAAGCTCCATGGGAGAAATATTAAATTGAAAATGCCTTGTAGATGTCCAATTGAAAATATCAAGGAGGAAATTGAATGTCAGAGTCTGAAGCTGTGAGAATGTTTCAGTTCCTAGGTTCAGATGACCAACCACCCATGATAATAAAAGAATGTGCTTATGGGTTTGAGGTGGAACTGTTGGAAACTTTTATTAGGGCTCTAAGGATGGATGTGGAATGAGAAAGCTGTAATTAGTTCCAATAAACCCCCAAAAGGACAAAAGGTAAATATTGGACATTGTAGGTCAGTAAGCTTGATGACAACTTCAGCTACCATTTCTAAAACAGATCAATAAGCAGATGAATTTTGAGTAATTTACTAAAAGCTGTAATAATTTAGAGGTAATATGGATCCATGAAGAACAAAGCAGACTATATTAGCTTTATTTCCATTTTTTAAGGGTATGCTTTGGAAATTCTGCAGTCTTAATTTTTATACAGTGTTTGTTATATTTCATTATCATATCTTTCTGACAAAAATCAATAATTATGGGCCAGAAAATAGCTATAATTATATAGCTTTCTAATGGCTAACCAAGAACAAAGAAGAAACAGGGTAAACCCTGAGATTACTTTTTGCTGCTAATTAAGTTTTCGTATCATGAGGCCCTTTGCTAAGTCATCATTTTTATCAACAGCTTAAATAAAAAGCTAGAAAGCAAATATACAATCAAATCTGAAGATGACATAACCCGAGAATAACTGTTAATAGCTAATATCTTTTGGGGGGCCCACACTGCATGGCATATGGGATCTTAGTTTTCCAACAAGACATGGAACCCGTCCCTGCTTCAGTGGAAGCACAGAGTCTTAACTACTGGACTGCCAGGGAGGTCCCAATTAGTGAGTATCTTGAGTTATAGAAAGGAGGCTTAAAAAAGGAGAAACCCAAACTTAAAATCTGAAATTTGATAGAGATGGATGCAAAATAAAGCCAAATACTCCCATTTTACAGGTTGTGAAAGAGCTCCCTTCACAGTAAAGAACAGAATTTACAAATTTTTTGTTCAGGGGTTTATTTTACATTAAGTCATTTGTTGCATTAAACCTGTAGGCTTTGAATCCATCAGCCTGGGTGAGAGTTTGGCTCTGCCACTTACCAGCTACATGATCTAGGATGTGTTTCTTAAAACCTGTGTTTTATTTTCCTTTCCTTGCCTGGAAGAGGAAGATGGTGATATTAGTTCCAAATAATATCGTTGGAATTGTTATAAGAATTAAACACATGTAAAGTACTTAGAACAGTACCTGAGATATATTAAGTGCTCAATAGATAACTACTGTAACTTGTTCAACAGTGTGATCTGGTTGCTAAAAAAGTAAAGCTGTTTCTCTGAACAATGGTAGAAATGAGGTGTCAACATCAAGGGAAGCTCGTGACCCACTGTTACTGCTGGGATTTTATTCAGCACTCCAGTTCATAAAAGGACAAAAGGTAAATATTGGACATTGTAGGTCAGTAAGCTTGATGACAACTTCAGCTACCATTTCTAAAACAGATCAATAAGCAGATGAATTTTGAGTAATTTACTAAAAGCTGTAATAATTTAGAGGTAATATGGATCCATGAAGAACAAAGCAGACTATATTAGCTTTATTTCCATTTTTTAAGGGTATGCTTTGGAAATTCTGCAGTCTTAATTTTTATACAGTGTTTGTTATATTTCATTATCATATCTTTCTGACAAAAATCAATAATTATGGGCCAGAAAATAGCTATAATTATATAGCTTTCTAATGGCTAACCAAGAACAAAGAAGAAACAGGGTAAACCCTGAGATTACTTTTTGCTGCTAATTAAGTTTTCGTATCATGAGGCCCTTTGCTAAGTCATCATTTTTATCAACAGCTTAAATAAAAAGCTAGAAAGCAAATATACAATCAAATCTGAAGATGACATAACCCGAGAATAACTGTTAATAGCTAATATCTTTTGGGGGGCCCACACTGCATGGCATATGGGATCTTAGTTTTCCAACAAGACATGGAACCCGTCCCTGCTTCAGTGGAAGCACAGAGTCTTAACTACTGGACTGCCAGGGAGGTCCCAATTAGTGAGTATCTTGAGTTATAGAAAGGAGGCTTAAAAAAGGAGAAACCCAAACTTAAAATCTGAAATTTGATAGAGATGGATGCAAAATAAAGCCAAATACTCCCATTTTACAGGTTGTGAAAGAGCTCCCTTCACAGTAAAGAACAGAATTTACAAATTTTTTGTTCAGGGGTTTATTTTACATTAAGTCATTTGTTGCATTAAACCTGTAGGCTTTGAATCCATCAGCCTGGGTGAGAGTTTGGCTCTGCCACTTACCAGCTACATGATCTAGGATGTGTTTCTTAAAACCTGTGTTTTATTTTCCTTTCCTTGCCTGGAAGAGGAAGATGGTGATATTAGTTCCAAATAATATCGTTGGAATTGTTATAAGAATTAAACACATGTAAAGTACTTAGAACAGTACCTGAGATATATTAAGTGCTCAATAGATAACTACTGTAACTTGTTCAACAGTGTGATCTGGTTGCTAAAAAAGTAAAGCTGTTTCTCTGAACAATGGTAGAAATGAGGTGTCAACATCAAGGGAAGCTCGTGACCCACTGTTACTGCTGGGATTTTATTCAGCACTCCAGTTCAGTTCAGTTGCTCAGTTGTGTCTGACTCTTTGCGACCCCATGAATGGCAGCACGCCAGGCCTCCCTGTCCATCACCAACTCCTGGAGTCTACCCAAACCCATGTCCATTGAGTCGGCGATGCCATCCAACCATCTCATCCTCTGTCGTCCCCTTCTCCTCATGCCTTCAATCTTTCCCAGCATCATGGTCTTTCCAAATGAGTCAGCTCTTCGCATCAGGTGGCCAAAGTACTGGAGTTTCAGCTTCAATGTCAGTCCTTCCAGAGAACAGTCAGGACTGATCTCCTTCAGGTTGGACTGGTTGGATCTCCTTGCAGTTCAAGGGACTCTCAAGAGTCTTCTCCAACACTACAGTTCAGAAGCATCAATTCTTTGGCGCTCAGCTTTCTTTATAGTCCGTATCTCTAATTAGAAAAGTGTCTTCAACCTGTGGGAGAGTGAGTGCTGAAGGTGGTAAGGGTATAGACTCATGCCAAGTGAAGAAAAATTGAAAAGATGGGCAGGAGTAAAGAATGTGGCTTCTCTTTTGGAGGAAGATTCAAAAGCTGCAGTAAGGCTTTCTTGAAAAATTTGAAAGACTGTCATGTGGAAAAGGAATTAGATAGAGTCCCTGTGGCTCTGGAGACAGAACCAGAAGCAGAGAGTAGGAATAAAAGGGATGTGGTGGGGCCCAGATGTATTTTAAATTTCTTACGAGTTGAAGAATGACAGAAGCCTGTTTGAGCTCTGCCTGTATATTGCTATATGATGTCAAGTCTCTTCTGCTACAGCCTTCAGTTTCATAATCTATGAAATCAGGCTTTGGATTAAATGTGCTATAAAGTGGAAATTATAGTTGGTCTCTCAATGGGCTGTCTTCCTAGACAGTGGGTTTCCTGTCAGTGGAAATGTTTCAGTAGAGGCCATGAAATATGTTAGACATTATTTTATTTGATTGGAATTTGATCTAAATGACATCAAAGATCTCTTTCCATTCTGATTCTAGGGAAATAAATCTTTTTTTGTATTTAGATGGCCTCTCCATCCTCAATCTTTAACACTGCTTTGCTGATGGAGATACAGATTCTTAAGTGATTTTGTACGCACTCTGTTGATTAGACCGAGGTATGATTATATCCCATTCTCACTCCCTGAGAACTGAATGACTTCCTGAAGGAACTCTGTACTAACTCCCTTGGTGCCTAACGTGTCACCACAGCATTTCTATTGTTGCTCCCATTCTTTGTCATGAAGGTAGAAAAAAACGGAAAGTACCCACAAGTCAGTGAATCCATATAGTGCGGCCCCTGGGTTCGTTGTTTTGCCTCCAGAGTTTGGTGCTGTGAGAGACTGGGATGTGCAGCCCAGGGGGAGGGTATAACAGGGAGGGAGGGGCTAAACATGGCAGTGGCAGACTGGATGGCAGCCGTGCGCAGCAGAGCTGTGGGACACCATCATCTGTTGCCTGCAGTTGCCAGGCTGACTTCGTTCTTTCACAGCAAACATTAATTGACTACTTATCACATGGATGACACTGCTAGCTACTCTGAGGGACACCCAGGAGTAAAACACACAGCCCCTTTCCGGCAAGGAGTCTGTTTGGAAGACAGTTACCAGTTAGCAAACACTTTGTATAGTACTTCATCGTTTGCCATGTGTCTTCAGGCGAATCATTCTCCCTTTCAGAAGCCTGCAAGCACACTCAAAACAACCTGCAGGGTACTGCTATTCCCACTGTTCAGATGAGGCTCTGGACCTTATGCTGTTTACCTGGGACACTCATTTGTGTTCTCCAAAGTCCCCTTGCTGTTGTTGAAGTAGACTTAGGCACATCTTCTGACTCAATTCCAGTGCTCTTTCCTCTACACTACACTAAAGAAATTTAAAAACCAATACATAAGCTACAGTAAATATCAAGGTAAGATGTGTTATAGGAATTCAGGAATGCAGGTCGTTGTGACTGGGTACAGAAGAGAGACAGGACTATGGAGATAGGTTAGAGTTTGATTGGTGGAGACCAAGAAGGGCATTCCAGACCAAGCAAACATTTTATCAAAGGTGGGAGGTAAGAGAGGAGAAATTTAAGGAGATGTTCATGGGGTTGCTGTGTTTGGCCACATCGTTTATGCCCTGCTTAACTCCAGGGATATCATTCACTTAGACTGTGATATCGATGGCATTTCAGGGATTGTTCAGTGCACCACCTGCACAACAGTATGGGGACAGCCATCAGTGTATACATCAGTGGGGTTGAGCTGGAGAGTTTAGTCAGGAAGTCATATAGAAACATGGAGAGATGAAAAGGGATTGATCGTGAAGAAGTGAGAGGGTTAGGATAAGGGTTTTCCATTTTAGTTTTTAAACTTTGAATGATTTTTAACCAGAAAAGAGCCACAATGAGAGCGTTGTTTTGAGAGATTGATCTGAGGATGTGCAGATTAAATTTGAAAGGGGAAAAGTTTCACACAGGAGACCATATAATATTTTGGTCACTTAAATATGAGGTCAAAAGGGTCTGAACAGTGATGGTGGCAATGGGAAGACAAAGAAAAAGGCAAACATGGAAGACCTTCTTTCATTAATTCCACAAATGTTCTTTGCTCTTTTAGTAAGTAGAGGGCAATGTGCTGTGTACCGGTGATTTAGTGAGCCTCATAGGCATGACACTTGCCATTCTGGAGTTAATAGACCAGTGAGGGAGACCGACATTCCTCAAATAATCTCATAAAGATTAATTAAAGCTATAATAATACTATGAAGGAAAAGTATAAGATGATATGGGAATGTGTAACAGGGTGGAATCTGATCTAGTTTGGGCAGTTAGAAATCAGGAATGTTTTCTCTGAATAAAATAATTTTGAAAAATTTGAACTGAAGGTGAAGAGGAGTGAACTATGACAAGGGAGGTGAGGAAAAGGAGAAAAATCATTCCAGATAATGGGAACAACATATGCAAAGCCCTATGGTGGCAGGGAACATGTATTCAAAACGGTGAAATGTGATTAGTAGGATTATTCTATGGCAAGCAAAGTAGAGAGTGCTGACATGAGACTGGAAAGCAAGGCAGGGGCCAGATAATAGTGGGTCCTTTGTTTTTATTTCAAGAACAGCAAGAAAACATTGGGATATTTTAACCGGGAGGTGATGTTCAACTTTGCATTTTGAAATGAATATGCTTGCTGCTATGTGGAGAATAGATAGTGGGGAGACACACAGGGAAACTGGTAAGAGCTTACTGCAGTCATCTGAGAGACATTCTGGTGGACTGGACAGTGGAGATGTCAGCAGAGAGAGAACATCATGGAAAAAGATTTACCAGAACTTGATCACTGATAGGATGTAAATGGAGAAAAGAGAAAAATAAATTAGCAGTCAAGGTTTTGGGAAGGGAGTCTTGCAGCCTGGCTATACGATTAAGGGATATTATAGAAAGAGGGGATTGTGCTGACTGGATATGTGGTGTTAGGGGCATGATGAGTTATCCAAGTGAAAAGTAAGCAGTAGGATCAGAATGAAAGAAGAGGATTGCAGTCATGAGATTGGATTCTATCAATAAAGTGGTGGTAGTTAAGATGATAATGGAGGGGTCTACAAGTTGGGGGGATAGTGAACAAAAGTAATAGCGGGTTCAGGAGTTGAACTGTGTAGAATATCACCACTGGGTAAGGTGAACTGACCAAGTAAGGTGAACCTACGAAGAAGTGGTCAGAGACATAGAAGGGTATGATTACAAGAAAATCAGAAATTTAACCACTAAGCATCATGCTTCTTTATTACAACATCATATCTACTTCTCTGAATTAAGTAACAATAGACCAGGAAAAAAATTACTCTGTGGACCTCAAGGATGTTATCCCCAAAATGTGGTTGCATTCAGCATCTGATACTTGTTTAAGGGATGGATACAAATCAAGCTTAAGGTCAGGGTCTCCCCACCTCTGCATCTGCTCATCACAGGCAGAGAAATTACATTCAGGTTGTAGCTTTTGTTAGTGACGACTGTGGTCCAGAATCGGATTCTGCAAGACCCATGCTTGCATTTGTAAAATAAATAGACCAAGGACCTAAAATCATCAAAGCACTAATTTTCCTCTAAAAAACAATGTTATCTGCTTCTGTATTTGAGTCACAGTGTGTTCTTGTGACCAGAGAACACCAAACTTCCATTCTTCTTCCAGTGTCTCTAAAATCCAACAACACTAGTCTCAGCCCTGAGTAAGCACATTAAAAATGAAGTTACCAACTTCCTCAGCTGAACATTTTCATTCACGTACACATTTCCTCAAAGACTTCAGTTTTGGAGGATGGTAGCATGCTTAATCTGTGCCAGCTTTTATTGGGAGTCATGAGGCCAAACTGGTTATTTTGGTGTGTGAAACAGCTTGAGCCTGGCACCAATGACTTAATGCATTTGCGAGACAAAACATTTAAGTAAAAGTCAATTGTATTCTTTTCTTTGTACCATCTTTTGTGACAGCAAAGATCAGGTGGCTTCTTCCAGCCAAGGTTATATTCAAAGTTGAGTATTCTAAAGACAAAATGGAGTTCAAGTCAATGAATTGGGTAATTTGTTTAGTTTATGATTAATTGAAAAGTTAAGGCAAGATATCCTCACTGCCTCTCTGCTTCTATGCAAAAAGGGGTGGGTGTGAAGAATCACTCCTTGATTACGTCATTATAGAATTTTGTACCTGGTAGTCAGCTCTGGACAACTGTCCCATAGTAGGGTGGTAAAGCTCCTGTTCTTCTTGCAGTGTCCATGGGATTTGACTCACCCTGTTCTCAGAGTTGCTTCTGAAATGCTACTTCCTCCACACGCCTACCAAGAACTCAGGGCAGCATTTCAGCTAGGTAGGGGTGACTACTTCTCTAACCTAGGTGCAGGGGGTTCATGGACATACAGGGAGGATCAAACTCTATGTATGACAGAAATCAATGTGCAGAGCCAGGACTTTAGAGAAGTTTACAGTTTTATAAATTACATCTAAGGAGGTACCACCTAAAATATAACACATAGCAACATTTATTAACTTTTTTAAAAAACTGAGGTATAATTTGTTTATAATAAAACGCTCAGATCTTTAAATTCAATTAGTTTTGACAACTGCCTGTCAAGATGTAAAATCTTTTTATCAGTTCAGAATGTCCCCTCATGCCCCTTCCTGGTCAGTCCTTATACTCACCCCCTCAACTACTGAGCTCCTTTCTGTCACCATAGGTTAGTTTTTTCTGTTCTAGAATTTCTTATAAATGGAATCTTAAAATACGTACGCTTTTGTGTTTTCTTTTACTAAGCATAATATTTTTGAGATTCATTCATGCTGTGTGTGTTACTAGTTCAGTCCTTTATATTGCTGAGCAGTGTTCCATTCATTGAAAGTACCACAGTTTTTAAAAAACTTCCTTCCCTTTTGATGAACATTTGGATTGTTTTCAGTTTTGGGCTACTATGAATAAAACTGCTATGAATATTTTTATATAAACTTTCATGTAAATGTATGTTTTCATTTCTCTTGGGAAAATATCTATGAACAATATTCTGGGTCATAAGGTATTTTTAACTTTTAAAGAAACTGCTAAACAGTTTTCCAAAGTCATTGTACACTTCTACCAGAACTTATGAAAACTTAGGTTTCTGTATATCCTCTTCAACATCTAGCATTAATAGTTTTTAAAATTACAACTCTATGTATATGTGTGTATGTGGTGGTAGTATCTCACTGTATTTTACTTTGCATTAACCTGATGACTAAAAATGTTGAATATTTTTACTGTGTTTATAGGCTATTTGATATCTTCTTTTGTAAGTTACCTGTTCAAATTTTATGCCCATTTAAAAAAATGAGTTCTTTGTCTTTTAATTACTGATTTACAGGTTTTATTTGTATGTTCTAACATACTTTTTCCAAAGTCATTGTACACTTCTACCAGAACTTATGAAAACTTAGGTTTCTGTATATCCTCTTCAACATCTAGCATTAATAGTTTTTAAAATTACAACTCTATGTATATGTGTGTATGTGGTGGTAGTATCTCACTGTATTTTACTTTGCATTAACCTGATGACTAAAAATGTTGAATATTTTTACTGTGTTTATAGGCTATTTGATATCTTCTTTTGTAAGTTACCTGTTCAAATTTTATGCCCATTTAAAAAAATGAGTTCTTTGTCTTTTAATTACTGATTTACAGGTCTTATTTGTATGTTCTAAACATACTTTCCAAACAGGAAAAGGAGTATGTCAAGGCTGTATATTGTCACTCTGCTTATTTAACTTCTATGCAGAGTACATAATGAGAAATGCTGGGCTGGAGGAAGCACAAGCTGGAATCAACATTGCTGGGAGAAATATCAATAAGGTCAGATATGCAGATGACACCACCCTCACGGCAGAAAGTGAAGAAGAACTAAAGAGCCTCTTGATGAAAGTGAAAGAGGAGAGTGAAAAAGGTGGCTTAAAGCTCAACATTCAGAAAACTAAGATCATGGCATCCGGTCCCATCACTTCATGGCAAATAGATGGGGAAACAGTGGAAACAGTGCCTGACTTTATTTTGAGGGGCTCCAAAATCACTGCAGATGGTGATTGCAGCCATGAAATTAAAAGATGCTTACTCCTTGAAAGGAAAGTTATGACCAACCTAGACAGCATTTTGAAAAGCAGAGACATTACTTTGCCAACAAAGGTCCATCTAGTCAAGGCTATGGTTTTTCCAGTGGTCATGTATGGATGTGAGAGTTGGACTATAAAGAAAGCTGAGTGCCAAAGAATTGATGCTTTTGAACTGTGTTGTTGGAGAAGACTCTTGAGAGTCCCTTGGATGGCAAGGAGATCCAATCAGTCCATCCTAAAGGAGATCAGTCCTGGGTGTTCATTGGAAGGACTGATGTTGAAGCTGTAACACCAATATTTTGGCCACCTAGTGCAAAGAGCTGACTCATTTCAAAAGACCCTGATGTTAGGAAAGATTGAAGGCTTGAGGAGAAGGGGACGACAGAGGATGAGATGGTTAGATGGCATCACCCACTCAATGGACATGAGTTTGGGTAAACTCGGGGAGTTGGTGATGGACAGGGAGGCCTGGCATGCTGCAGTTCATGGGGTCGCAGAGTGAGACGTGACTGAGCGACTGAATTGAACTGAAAACATATTTTCAGATATACATATTGTAAAATTTTTTCCAGTCTGTGACTTGTCTATTCATACCCTTAATGGTGTCTTTTGATGAGCAGTTTAATGCAGTATCATTTATCAATGTTTTTCTTTCATGGTTCATTCTTTCTCTATTCTTCTTGAAAAGTTTTTTCCTACTGCAATATTGTAAAGATTTTCTCCTGTGTTTTTTCCCTAACTTTATTATTTTACCTCTACATTTAAGTCTATAACCCATCTCGTGATGATTTTTTGTGTATGGTGTGAGGTAAGAGTTAAGATTCGTATTCATTCTCTCCCTCACTTCCTGCTTGCTTTCACTTTCTCTCAGTTTAGTGTGGATATCCAGTTATTTTAAGCCAATTATAGAAGAGATTTCCCTTTCTCCACTGAATTGCTAAGGTACCTTGTCAAAAGCCATTTGACTGTATGTGTATGGGCCTATTTTTGGACTCCATTCTGTTTCTAGTCCTGTTTTCTAAGTGTTGATAGTGATTTTGAAAGAGGAATAGATTGAGATTCTTAGGTGTGTAGAGGTGTATGAATTAGAGTATGAGTCCACAGTAGGCATCTTTTACCACTTGAACACTGTGTGTGTTTAGTGAACACAAGATCACTTATTTGATTCCCATGTGAGTACTCCAGGGGAAGTGATTACAAAGAGCCAGAGTATTGCTGTGTTTTGGCTTTTATTTGCTGCTTACAGCAACATCTTTCAAGAATGAGATGAGCTTGGGCAACGATTAGCTAATTTGAGAGCAGAAACAGGGAGTAGAGAGAGTCTAGAAATGTAGGACCTGGCAGCGTTGAAAAAGCTGCTGTGTTTCTGTTCAAGCCTGTTATTTCAATGGTTGCAGTGGCCATGAGTTGAGAGAGGTAAAAGCTGACCCACACCTGATCTTTTGCAATTAGTTAAAAAATTTAGCTGAATTCTTCTTACTCATTATATGGTACCCAGTGTCTCCTCTTCCATTGTCTTGGCTCACATGAGACAATGCTCCTGTCCTGGCTCTCCTAGGAAGGCCCTGTCTGTCTTTAGAATTCAGGTTACTTGTTTGTCTTACAACTGCAGCTCTCTGATGGTTCAAGACAAGTTATGATTTGTAGTCTGTCCAGCTTTTTATTGTTGTTAGGGTTGGACTGAGCTCCTCCCAGCTTTTTATATCCTGAGTAGAAACAACTCCCAAGAGGGTAATTTATAAAGGTATTCTTCACTTTGTAAAATAACTTTTTGTAATATTCCTTTGAATCACAATCCCTATTGCCTTTCTAATTCCTGTGACCACTCCAGTGTCTTTCTTTGTTGGATATTACTCATCTGCCTCTAAACTTTTGGACCACAGGTCTTGGAAGGTATGAATTGTCATTTACTAAAAGGCTGTTTGCGGGCTTCCATTTGGCTCAGTGGTAAAGAATCTGTCTCTGCCTGGCAGGCAAGAGACATGGGTTTGATCCCTGGGTGGGGAAGATCCTCTGGAGAAGGAAATGGAACCCACTGCTGTATTCTTGCCTGGGGAATCCAATGAATGGAGGATCCTGACAGGCTACAATCCATGGGGTTGCAAAGAGTTGGACACAACTGAGCATGCATGCACATATTGGTCAAGAATGAGTTGACCAATCTCATTTGATAGATGTCTGTTTTTCAAGACCAAAAGCCATGTCACCTCCTCTGAGAAAACTCTGTAACTTCCCTTAGGAAGGAAGAGTTAGTTGCTTAATACTCTCTACATTTCTTCACTGGCATTGTGTATGATGATAATTTTTCTATCTTTTAGTCTAGATTGTGAATTTGTTGGGAGCACAAACCAGTTCTGAATCTTTATCTTCAGGTACCTAGAATAATGTGTGGTACATATAATTATGATGCTGTTAAATGGATACATAAAATAGGTTTTCTAAATGTTTTTGTTGAATGATTATATAAAACGGGATTACATTTATGCAACTTTTCTTTGCATGATTAATAGCATAAAGAAATGCACTTGTAGCAGGGTGTATATATGTGTATAAGTATGTTTTAGCTCCTAATGATGTAGATAATTGCAGAATTTTCTTAGGGCAAAGACAGAGACCTTGGGGGCACCTCTGCCACCATTTTCTTCTTGTATGCCCTTGGCAAGTAAGCCATTTCAGGTTTTTTTTTTTTTTTTCCTATTTAATCTTAGCTCTGAATTCAACACCCTGTCTTCCAATAGCAGCTCCACGAATGGGTCAGATTTGGTGCATAAAGTAAAGATTATTTTCCCTTCCCTATTTTAAGGGGCTCTTGAGGCCACAATCTGGGAGGTCACCCTTGATGACCTTGCTGGATGGTCCCTAGAGGGAAGATTCTCATAAGCTTCAGACACTTTTCAGATCCCTGTCTCTCAGAACTTAATCACATTTGCATTTTGGCTATGATCAGATGGTGGAAACACAAACTCCAGACTGTCAATCAACTTAGGCTTCTTTTCCAACTTTTCTGAAATCAATTTCTTTAAAAAATCTTTGAATACCCAAATTATACAGCTAGTTTTTAAACAATTACAGTGTTTTATATCTATATATTTCATTATAGTTGGTAACCTAGAATTGTTAATTATTGAAAAATATAGTTTAGGAGGTGTGCATATGAATGTATGTGAGAGTACGTGCATGTGTGTGTGTGAACTGAGCTGTTCATGAGATTTGGAGGAGGAAAGAGGGAAGATATTTCCTGAAAATGTATCTTTTATATTGTCCAGTTTTTAATCTTTAAATATCAGTAGAAAAATTTCTGAAACATATAGATTCTGGAATGTATTTTATCTTCAAAACAGAAATTAAACCTAACCAGTTATAAATTTGAGTTTCTTTCTGAATTAACCATGTTGGCATCACCCCAGCTACCTCCTTATGTTCACATGGTTGCTTCCAGACTCTATGTAGAATTTTATGCCTCTGTAGTATCAAATTTGTTAAATGGCATATTTTTATATCAGTAATTTTTATAGCATATTGTTATTCCAGACTTTTACATGCCTCTAATTTATTCTTAACTTCAGTATAGCAGTATTGATTTCTTTCTTCTAAGTTTGATGGTATGAACATTTTTAGTTGTGATTTAGAGTCATTTAAACACCATCACTAATTTTCACTTCATTTCCTCTTCTTTCACAAACTTTAGATATTTGAATAGGTACAACAGTATTAATGCTCTTCAAGTTTCCTCTGTATATTTCTTTCTGAAACATTTAGATTATTTCTTAATATGATTGACTTAAAGTGTTTCTGATAACCTTGGATTGTTCACAATACTTAAATATAGAATAGTAAAAACAGTTTTGACTGCAAATTGAATTGAACCTGATGCAGTTTCCTGAAATCATATTCCCTCTTCTTAGTCCCTTAATGGCAAGTAAGTTGGTCATAATCTTTCTTTTCTGTACACTTAATATCAATGTTTTTTATAAAATGAGGTCATTGGGGGTAGAGTTGGCCTTTAGAAAGATTTTGTGGCAGTGTCCTTTCTCAGCTATCTGGGCACCATGTTTCTGTCAGGATATGGTCAAAGGTAACATGGATGAAGAAAGCCAATGAGGCACATTTTGGTTGCTAAATAAAACAAGGTTCACAAGTGTAGCCATCATGAGACTGATTTTTTTCCCTTGGGCACTTTGTTTGCAATTGAGATAAGCTGCCACCAGGAGAGTGGTGGTATCCAAATAGCTTTAATGGAAGTCCTGTTCAGAGTATCCATTTTCTGTTTTAATTATATCATTTTATTATTGACACAAAATTATGACCACATTAATGGAAATAAAAAGGAGAAAAAGTTAAACTAAAAATCAAGTGTCTTACTTTCTCTTTGATTATATTTTGTTTGTATCCATTTAAAACTGTAATTTGTGTGTAGCTTTTGATATGTAACCTTCTAATTTTAGAATAATATATCAAAAGTATGTTTACGTGTTGCTGCATAGTATAATTTGTAATGGTAATTTCAATGTGCATTTTCACATCAGTATTCTATTACATCATACAATTCTTTTAACTATTCAATGTTGAATATATGCAAAAATTTATAAACCACATGCAGGATATGAAGAATCAGGAAATAATGAACACTCATATGCCTATCATTCAGTTTAAGATAAAGAACGTTACCATTATCTTTGAAGGTCCCTGGGTGCCGCTTCTTATCTCATCCTGTCTATTACCTCCTGGAGGTCACATGGCCACCATCCTAAAATGTGTTAATTGTACCTTTGATTTTCTTTTTAATTTCCCAAATAGCATATAGTTTTATGAATATTTTTAATCTATACTTATATGGACTCATATGAATACATTTTCTGTGTATTTTTTTCACCCAATATTAAGCACCTATTTTTTTCCTGGGAGAAATATCAATAACCTCAGATATGCAGATGACACCACCATTGTGGCAGAAAGTGAAGAGGAACTAAAAAGCCTCTTGATGAAAGTGAAAGTGGAGAGTGAAAAAGTAGTTGGCTTAAAGCTCAACATTGAGAAAACGAAGATCATGGCATCCGATCCCATTACTTCATGGGAAATAGATGGGGAAACAGTGGAAACAGTGTCAGACTTTATTTTTTGGGGCTCCAAAATCACTGCAGATGGTGATTGCAGCCATGAAATTAAAAGATTCTTACTCCTTGGAAGAAAAGTTATGACCAACCTAGATAGCATATTGAAAAGCAGAGACATTACTTTGCCAACAAAGGTCCGTCTAGTCAAGGCTATGGTTTTTCCTGTGGTCATGTATTGATGTGAGAGTTGGACTGTGAAGAAAGCTGAGTGCCGAAGAATCGATGCTTTTGAACTGTGTTGTTGGAGAAGACTCTTGAGAGTCCCTTGGACTGCAAGGAGATCCAACCAGTCCATTCTGAAGGAGATCAGCCCTGGGATTTCTTTGGAAGGACTGATGCTAAAGCTGAAACTCCAGTACTTTGGCCACCTCATGAAGAGTTGACTCATTGGAAAAGACTCTGATGCTGGGAGGGATTGTGGGCAGGAGGAGAAGGGGACGACCGAGGATGAGATGGCTGGATGGCATCACCGACTCGTTGGACGTGAGTCTGAGTGAACTCTGGGAGTTGGTGATGGACAGGGAGGCCTGGCGTGCTGCAGTTCATGGGGTCACAAAGAGTCGAACACAACTGAGCGACTGAACTGAACTGATATTTTTCCATGCCATTGTGTGTTATGTTGTATTCATTTGCTTGGTATAAGGTATTCTACTGTATGAATATACTTCAACTTATTGTCTATGATAAACATTTGAGCTTATTCCAGTTTTTCCCCATTATAAATGGGGATGTAAAGAACATTGTAATTATACAATTTCTATTACAATTGTTCAAGACTTTCTTTATGGTATATATGTAAGAATGACTCTGCTAAATCATAGGATGTGCACCTCTTCAAATACATATGTAATTCCAAATTGTTTTTCAATGTGCTTGAACCAAATTACACTCCCACTAGCAATGTGTAAGAATTCTGGTTGTTTTATACTCTTGTCAAAATTTGATATTATCAAACTATAATTTTTGCTACTCTAGTGGGTATGAAAATTTTTTTTTCATTCCTTTACTGGTGATGGACAGGGAAGTTTGGCATGCTGCAGTCCATGGGGTCGCAAAGAATTGGACATGACTGAGCGATTGAACTGACTGAGTGGGTATAAAATACTTTCTCATTGCGTTTAAATATGTAATTTTCAAATTGGTAATGAGGTAGAACATCTTTTCTGGTGGTTTATCTTCTAGTGGAGTGTTTGTTCAAATCTTTTGCTTGTATTTTTCTTTTCCTTATTGGTTTGTAGGAGTTCTTATAGTCTGTTGGGATCGTCTCTCCATTAGTGGTAATGGGGTGTTGAATTCTTCTATTGTTGCTGTCAATTTCTCCCTTTATGTCTCTTAGTATTTGCTTTGTATATTTAAGTGGTCTCATATTAGGTGCATATATGTTTACAATTATTTTATCTTCTTCTTGGATTGACTGTTTGATCATTATGTAGTGTCCATCTTTGTCTCTTGTAACAGTCTTTGTTTTAAAGTCCGCTTTGTCTATTTTAAGTATTGCTACACTTGCTTTCTTGTGATTTCCATTTGCACAGAATAACTTTTCCCATTCCCTTACTTTCAGTCTGTGTGTGTCTTTAGATCTGAGGTAGCTCAGATGGTAAAGAATCTGCCTGCAATGCAGGAGAACTTGGTTCGATCCCTGGGTTGAGAAGGTCCCCTGGAGAAGGGAATGACAACCCACTCTAGTATGCTTGCCTAGAGAATTCCATGGACAGACCATGGGGTTGCAAAGAGTCAGACATGACTGAGCAACTAACACACTTAGATCTGAAGTGAGTCTCTTGTAGGCAGTGTGTATACAAATCTTGTTTCTGTATCTGTTCAGTCACTCTATGTGTATTGATTGGTACATTTAGTCTATTTACATTTAAAGTAATTATTCATTGTTTTCATTGCTTGGACTCTAGAGTTAAAGCCTTTAAAGGTGGTGAAGAAAAAAACATCAAATCAGTGTCCTAGAGACTATAGCTAAAGCTCTGGATGACTGGGATATCTGGGTGATGCACCCACTCATAGTTGCCTGCCCTATACCAATCCTCCTGTCTTCCTTGGTTAAAGAAGCCCATTTTTGTTCAGTATGCAGTGTACTAGTTAAATATCATTATGCCAAGCTCCCTTGCTAGAAAATACCATTCTGGTCAATGAAAAGTAAGTAGAAGTCCACTGGATTAGGTTTCCAGGAAAATTTTTTTCCCTCAAGTAAGAAAAGGCAGACAGTTGGTACATGCCTTTAACCCTTTCTTCTTTCTCCCCCTTCCTGCCCAGAACTTAGTACAATACTCTCATCCCTTGAGATGTAACACCATTTTGGAAGCATGAATAAAAAAGATGAATGCTAAGGGTGGTAGAGTGAAAACACTGAACGATCCTAGGACCTTGGTGGTATCTTTGTATAATTGTTTTAGTGCTATAACTGCCATTTTGGGATTTTTTTTTTTTCCTGTTAAATGTTGAATTTTAAGCTAGCCTTTTCACTCTCCCCTTTCACCTTCATCAAGAGGCTCTTTAGTTCCTCTTCACTTTCTGCCAATTAGGGTGGTGTCATCTGTGTATGTAAGGTTATTGGTATTTCTCCCAGCAATCTTGATTCCAGTTTGAGCTTCATCCAGCCAGGCGTTTTGCATGATGTACTCTGCATATAAGCTAAATAAGCAGGATGACAGTATACAGCCTTGATGTACTCCTTTCCCAGTTTGGAACCAATCTGTTGTTCCATGTCTGGTTCTAGCTGTTGCTTCTTGACCTGTATACAGGTTTCTCAGGAGGCAGGTAAAGTGGTCTGGTATTCCCATCTCTTTAAGAATTTTTGTTGTGATACACACAGCACAAGGCTTTAGTGTAATCAATGAAACAGAAGTAGATGTTTTTTCTGGAATTCCCTTGCTTTTTCTATGATCCAACAGATGTTGGCAATTATATATAATATATGATTATTTTAAGTTACTAATCTCTTAAATTCAAACATATTTCATTCAATATATTTTAATAACTTGCATTTTTACTTTCTTCCTCTCATGATTTTTGTTTCTGACATCATATTTTATATCTCTTTGTTTTATGTATCCCTTAACTGCTTATTGTGGATATGTATGATCGTAACTACTTTGTCTTTTAACCTTCCTACTAGCTTTATACATGGTGATTTACTACCTTTACTGTATATTTGCCTTTACTGATGAGCTTTTTCCTATAGTAATTTTCATGCTTCTAGTTATGGCCTTTTCTTTTTTGTTTAGAGAAATCTCTTTAACGTTTCTTATAAAGCTGCATTGATGGTGCTGATCTCAACTTTTTCTTGTCTGTAAAACATTAAATATAAATGAGAGCCTTGCTGAATAGTGTTCTTGGTTTTAAGTATTTCCTTCTCATCATTTTAAGTATATCATGCCACTCCCTTCTGGCCTTCAGAGTTTCTGCTGAAAAGTCAACAGAGAGCCTAATGGAGTTCCCTTATCTGTATCTTGCTTTCCCCTTGCTGCTTTGAATATTCTCTATTTGTCTTTAATTTTTGCCATTATAATGGCAATGTGTTTTGGTGTGGTCCTGTCTGAGTTGATCCTGTTTGGGATTCTCTGACCTTCCATGGTTTGGATGTCTTTTTCCTTCCCCAGGTTAGAAAAGTTTTCAGCTATTATGTCTTCACATATATTATTTGCCCCTTTCTCTCTTTTTTCCTCCTGGAGCCCTAATAATGTGAATTTTAGTACACGTGATATTACTATTAGTCCTGTAGGTCTCTTAAATTGTGCTCATTCCTTTATGTGCATTTTTTTTTCCTATTCAACTTTAGTGATTTCCATTAATTTGTCTTCCAGCTTGCTAATCCATTCCCTTGTATCCTTTAGTCTACTGTTCATTCCTTCTAGTGAATTTTTCTTTTCAGTTATTATGGTCTTCATCTCTGTTTGTTCTTTATCTTTTGTAACTATTTGTTAAAAAAATACTAACTCTTCACTCTGTTTATAAATTTTTATGTATCTGTTAGGCTGGTTATGTGTCTTGATTTTGGATAAGCTGCCTTCTGTAGGAGATGTCCTATGCATTCCAGCAGCTCACTCGCTTTTGGTCACCAGAGCCATATTCTCTAGTGTGCCTTCTATGTGGTCTGCGTGGGTCCTTCTGTTGTGTCAGGCTGACTACTGTGGACATTCTGGCAGGTGTGACTGGCCTGGTTCAGTTGGTTGCCAGGCCCTGCCTTGTGCAGAGGCTGCTGGCTGCTTGTTGGCAGGGCCGGGTCACGAGCTGGCTGTTTGTAGAATCCTGAGGGGCCGAGGGCTAGTGCTGGCTCACTGGTGGGTAGGGTTGGGGTCCAGGACTAGTGTCATCCCAGGGATGAGCAAAGCCAGGACCTGGTGTCTGGCTGCAGGGCCCAGGGATCCCAGAGCTGGTGTTGGAACTCTGGTGGGTGGGGCTGGTTTCTGACACAGCTGGCTGCAGGGTCAGGGGTGTCCTGAAGCTTGTGTTGGCCTGCTGGCGAGTAAGGTTGGGGCCCAGTGGGTTTCAGGGCTGGTACTGGCCTGCTGGTGGTTGGGCTGAGTCCTGCCCAGGCAGGCTGCAGTACTGCAGATGTCTTGGGGGCTTGTGTCTGCCCACTAGTGGTTGAGGCTCAGTTCAGTTCTGTCACTCAGTCATGTCCGACTATTTGCAACCCCATGGACTGCAGCGTACCAGGCCTCTCTGTCCATCACCAACTCCTGGAGTTTACTCAAACTCATGTCTGTTGAGTCAGTGATGCCATCCAATCAGCTCATCCTCTGTCCTCCTCTTCTCCTCCCACCTTCAATCTTTCCCAGCATCAAGGTCTTTTCAAATGAGTCAGTTCTTCACATCAGGTGGCCAAAGTATTGGAGTTTCAGCTTCAACATCAGTCCTTCCAATGAATATTCAGGACCGATTTCCTTTAGGATCGACTGGTTGGATCTCCTTGCCGTCCAAGGGATTCCCAAGAGTCTTTTCCAACACAACAATTCAAAAGCATCAATTCTTCGGCACTCAGCTTTCTTTATAGTCCAACTCTCACATCCATACATGACTACTGGAAAACCACAGCCTTGACTAGATGGACCTTTGTTGACAAAGTAACGTCTCTGCATTTTAATATGCTAAGTTGGTCATAACTTTTCTTCAGAGGAAGAAAATTTTAAATTTTATTTAAATTTCATGGCTGCAATCACCATCTACAGTGATTTTGGAGCCCCTCAAAATAAAGTCAGGCACTGTTTCCACTGTTTCCCCATCTTATTTGCCATGAAGTGATGGGACCAGAGGCCACGATCTTTGTTTTCTGAATGTTGAGCTTTAGCCAACTTTTCACTCTCCTCTTTCACTTTCATCAAGAGGCTCTTTAGTTCTTCTTCACTTTTTGCCATAAGGGTGGTGTCATCTGCATGTCTGAGGTTATTGATATTTCTCCCAGCAGTCTTGATTCCAGGTTGTGCTTCATCCAGCCCAGCATTTCTCACAATGTACTCTGCATAGAAGCTAAATAAGCAGGGTGACAATATACAGCCTTGACGTACTCGTTTTCCTGTTTGGAACCAGTCTGTTGTTCCATGTCCAGACTGAACTATTGCTTCCTGACCTGCATACAGATTTCTCAAGATGCAAGTCAGGTGATCTGGTATTCCCATCTCTCAGAATTTTCCACGGTTTATTGTAATCCACACAGTCAAAGGCTTTGGCATAGTCAATAAAGCAGAAATAGATGTTTTTCTGGAACTCTCTTGCTTTTTTGATGATCCAGCAGATGTTGGAAATTTGATCTCTGGTTCCTCAGCCTTTTCTAAAACCAGCTTGAACATCTGGAAGTTCATGGTTCATGTATTGCTAAAGCCTGACTTGAAGAATTTTGAGCATTACTTTACTAGCATGTGAGATGAGTGCGATTGTGCGGTAGTTTGAGCATTCTTTGGCATTGCCTTTCTTTGAGATTGGAGTGAAATGGACCTTTTCCAGTCCTGTGGCCACTGTTGAGTTTTCCAAGTTTGCTGACATATTGAGTGTAGCACTTTCACAGCATCATCTTTCAGGATTTGAAATAGGTCAACTGGAATTCCATCACCTCCACTAGCTTTGTTCATAGTGATCTTCAGGGAACCATTCAACCTCACCTTCTTCAGCGTTACTGGTCACAGCATAGACTTGGATTACCGTAATATTGAATGATTTGCCTTGGAAAAGAACAGAGATCTTTCTTTCGTTTTTGAGATTGCATCCAAGTACTGCATTTCAGACTCTTTTGTTGACTATGAGGGCTACTCCATTTCTTCTAAGGGGTTCTTGCCCACAGTAGTAGATATAATCGTCATTGGAGTTAAATTCACCCATGCCAGTCCATTTTAATTCACTGATTCCTAAAATGTTGACGCTCATTCTTGCCGTCTCCTGATTGACCACTTTCAATTTGCCTCGATTCATGGACCTAATGTTCCAGGTTCCTGTGTAATATTGCTCTTTACAGCATTGGACCTTGCTTCCATCACCAGTCACGTCCACAACTGAGTGTTGTTTTTGCTTTGGCTCCATCTCTTTATTCTTTCTGGAATTATTTCTCCACTGATCTCCATTAGCATGACGAGCACCTACCGACCTGGGGAGTTCATCTTTCAGTGTCCTATCTTTTTGCCTTTTCATATTGTTCACGGGGTTCTCAAGGCAAGAATACTGAAGTGGTTTGCCATTCCCTTCTCCAGTGGACCACGTTTTGTCAGAACTCTCCACCATGAGCCTTCCTTCTTGGGTGGCCCTACAGGGCATGGCTTATAGTTTCATTGAGTTAGACAAGGCTGTGGTCCATGTGTTTAAATTGGTTAGTTTTCTGTGATTGTGGTTTTCAGGTGTGTGTGCCCCCTGATGGAGAATGATAAGAGGTTTATGGAAACTTCCTGGTGGGAGAGACTGACTGAGGGGGAAACTGGGTCTTGTTCTGATTGGGCCATGTTCAGTAAATAAGTCCAATTTTCTGTTGATGGGTAGAGGTGTGTTCCCTCATTGCTGTTTACCTGGGGCCAAACTATGGCTGAGATAATGGTGACCTCCCTCAAAAGATCCCATGCATTTACTGCTACACTCAGTGCCCCCAACCCTGCAGCAGGCCATCACCAGCCCACGCCTCTGCTGGAGACTCCCGGACACCCACAGGTTAAGTCCAGGCTAATCTCCTGTGGGGTCACTGCTCCTTTCTCCTGGGTCCTGGTGCACAAGATTCTGTTGTGCCCTCCAAGAGACTATTTCCCAGTCCTGTGTAAGTTCTCGCAGCTCTATGGTGGGATAAATGGCGACCTCCTCCAAGAGGGCTTATGCCATTCCCAAGTCTGCTGCACCCAGAACCCCTGTCCCTGCGGCAGACCACCGGCAACCCATACCTCCACAGGAGACGCTCAAACACAGTTCTGTGTCAGTCTCTGTGGGGTCCCTGGGTCCTGGTGTGCAGAAGGTTTGTTTGAGCCCTTTGAGCATCTCTGGCGGGAATGGGGTTTGATTCTAAACATGAGTTTGCCCCTCCTACCATATTGCTGGGGCTTCTCCTTTGCTGTTGGATGTGGGGTATCTCCTCACAGCTGCTCCAGCGCCTACCATCTTACTGGGGTTTCTCTGACCTTGCACATTGGTTATCTCACAGGGCTGGTCCAGTGAAATGCTGCCGCAGCTCCTGACCTTGGACTTGGGCTATCTCCTCACAGTCACCACTCCTGACCTTGGACGTAGAGTATTTCCTCTCAGCCAGTTGCTGCTCCAGCACCAGGCTGGGCGAGGCTAGTCCCAGTTCAGTTCAGTTGCTGAGTCATGTCCAACTCTTTGCCACCCCATGAATTGCAGCACGCCAGGCCTCCCCGTCCATCACCAACTCCCGGAGTTCACTCAAACTCACGTCCATCAAGTTGGTGATGCCATCCAGCCATCTCATCCTCTGTCGTCCCCTTCTCCTCCTGCCCCCAATCCTTCCCAGCATCAGAGTCTTTTCCAATGAGTCAGCTCTTCGCATGAGGTGGCCAAAGTATTGGAGTTTCAGCTTTAGCATCAGTCCTTCCAAAGAACACCCAGGACTGATCTCCTTTAGAATGGACTGGTTAGATCTCCTTGCAGTCCAAGGGACTCTTAAGAGTCTTGTCCAACACCACAGTTCAAAAGCATCAATTCTTCAGCACTTAGCTTTCTTCATAGTCCAACTCTCGCATCCATACATGACCACTGGAAAAACCATAGCCTTGACTAGATGGACCTTTGTTTGCAAAGTAACGTCTCTGTTTTTGAATATGGTATCTAGGTTGGTCATAACTTTCCTTCCAAGGGCTACAGTAAACTGGCTGGTGGGTGAGTCCAGGGCCCAGGGGATTCTGGGACTGATGCCTGCCCAGTGATGGGCAGAGCTGGATCCCAGGGTCTCTGGCAGCAGGGCTCTGGGAGTCCAGGGTCTAGTGCCTGTGCACTGGTATGTAGAGTTGAGCCTTGGGCCTTCTGGTGGGCAGGGCTATGTCCAGGGGAGCTGTGGCCTCAGGATGCCTTCAATAAGCCTGTCTGCTGGTGGGTGTGGCTATGTCCCTGGTCATTAGTATCCTGGCCTGAGGCATACCATTACTGTTGTCTATAGGCTTGAGGTTAATAAAATAGAAGGAGGATTACACAATGATGCTTGTTAACAAGTGATAGACTGAGCTCCACAAAATGGTTGTTGCCAGTGTCTGTATCCCCAGGGTGAGCTCCTGCTTTCAGTTGCCTCTTGCCTTGGTGGGAGACTCTCCAAGATCAGTCTCTTTCAAATTACTGCTTCTTTCAAATGACTGCTTCTGCCCTGGGACCCAGAGCTTGTGAGATTTTGTGTGTGCTGTTTAAGAATGGAGTCTCTATTTCCTCCAACCCTCTGGGTCTCCCCCCAAACCCACTGTAGTGGGGACTTGTCTTCCTGGGGTAGAACCCCTGGACTGGGGAGCCCATTGTGGGGGCTCAGAGCTGTCAGCCTTTTATAATTTTTCTAAAATGATTTTTTTCCATGAAGAATTTGTACAACTTTTATTAAATTTATTTTTAATGGTATTGAAAATAGTACCTTAAAATATTCTAATAATGTTTCTTCTGTTATTGAAGCCTGATTTTTGTAAATTGACACTGTATCAAGAAGAATACTTAAATTTCCTTTTTAATTCCAATCATTTGTCTATAAATTATTTTGGATTCTATCATGTGCAAAAGTGATAGTTCCAGTTCTTTTCTGGTTGTTATATCACTGTTTCTTTTCTTCCCTTAGTACCCTGGTTTGGATTTCCAGTAAAATACTTTATAAAATTGGGAATCAGTTCAGTTCAGTTGCTCAGTCGTATCCGACTCTTTGCGACCCCATGAATCACAGCACGCCAGGCCTCCCTGTTCCTCACCATCTCCCGGAGTTCACTCAGACTCCCGTCCATCGAGTCCGTGATGCCATCCAGCCATCTCATCCTCTGTCGTCCCCTTCTCCTCCTGCCCCCAATCCTTCCCAGCATCAGAGTCTTTTCCAATGAGTCAGCTCTTCTCATGAGGTGGTCAAAGTACTGGAGTTTCAGCTTTCACATCATTCCTTCCAAAGAAATCTCAGGGTTGATCTCTAGTGTGGTCTTACTTCCTATGGCAAAGCAAAAACTTTCAGCTTTGCTGTTAATTATGATGTTTTCTTTAGGCTTATATTTGTTACTGTTTCTATTGTTTATCCAGAGAAGGCAATGGCAACCCACTCCAGTACTCTTGCCTGGAAAATCCCATGGACGGAGGAGCCTGGTAGGTTGCAGTCCATGGGGTCGCTAAGAATCAGACACAACTGAGCGACTTCACTTTGACTTTTCACTTTCATGCATTGGAGAAGGACATGGCAACCCACTCCAGTGTTCTTGCCTGGAGAATCCCAGGGATGGGGGAGCCTGGTGGGCTGCTGTCTATGGGGTCGCACAGAGTCAGACACGACTGAAGCGACTTAGCAGCAGCAGCATATTGTTTATCAGGTTAAAGAAGCTCATTTCTCTTTTTATATTACCAAGAGGCTTTTTTTTTTTTTAATTGTGAGTCAAGTACAGAATGCTCTTTGTTCAGTTTTGTCCAACTCTTTGCAATCCCATGGGCTATAGCCCACCAGCCCATGGAGTTTTCCAGACAAGAATTCCACTGGAGTGGGTTGCCATTTCCTTCTCCAGGGGNATCTCTAGTGTGGTCTTACTTCCTATGGCAAAGCAAAAACTTTCAGCTTTGCTGTTAATTATGATGTTTTCTTTAGGCTTATATTTGTTACTGTTTCTATTGTTTATCCAGAGAAGGCAATGGCAACCCACTCCAGTACTCTTGCCTGGAAAATCCCATGGACGGAGGAGCCTGGTAGGTTGCAGTCCATGGGGTCGCTAAGAATCAGACACAACTGAGCGACTTCACTTTGACTTTTCACTTTCATGCATTGGAGAAGGACATGGCAACCCACTCCAGTGTTCTTGCCTGGAGAATCCCAGGGATGGGGGAGCCTGGTGGGCTGCTGTCTATGGGGTCGCACAGAGTCAGACACGACTGAAGCGACTTAGCAGCAGCAGCATATTGTTTATCAGGTTAAAGAAGCTCATTTCTCTTTTTATATTACCAAGAGGCTTTTTTTTTTTTTAATTGTGAGTCAAGTACAGAATGCTCTTTGTTCAGTTTTGTCCAACTCTTTGCAATCCCATGGGCTATAGCCCACCAGCCCATGGAGTTTTCCAGACAAGAATTCCACTGGAGTGGGTTGCCATTTCCTTCTCCAGGGGATCTTCTTGACCCAGGGATCAAACCTGTATCTCTTGCATCTCCTGTATTGCCAGGCAGATTCTTTACCACTAGTGCCACCTGGGAAGCATAGTGAAGGGATAAATTGTGAAGGTATATTGAAATAAAGAAACTTTTTTCTCATCTTTAGATAATTGTATTTTCTCCTTTATTAGTGTGGAGCATTCCATTGATTTTCTAGTTTAAAGTAGTATTATATTCTTGGTGCAAATTTAACTTGATAGATTTTCCTTTCTATATACTGATAATTGTCATATATTATTAACTTGTTAATATATTGTTTAGGATTATTGAATCCATATTCTTGATTGAAATTGGTCATCGCTTTTCCTTTGTCATAGGTCCTTCTCAGATTTTAGAATCAAGGCTATGCTATACTCATAAAATGAGAAAACATATTGCAATGTATTCCCTTATTTTTAATTCCCTGGAAGAGTTTTTGTAAGTTTGGAATTATAATTTTCTTGAACGTTTGGTAGAACTTCCTAGTGAAGCCATCTGGATCTCGAGTTTTCTCTAGATGTGGAAACTTTACATCTCTGATTCAGTTGCTTTAATGGTTGTAAGAATATTCCAATTTTAAAAGGTTTTAGAATTCTTCTAGAATTCCAAATAAATATAAGCTTGACATTCTATATTTTTTAACTTTAGTTCGTAATTTCCCTCTGCCCTACATTGTGAATAGTTTCTTTAGATCTATCTTCTAATTCATTACTTCTCTTTTCCACTGTCTCTAATCTATTATTAAAACCCTCCACTGATAAATTGTTCTTAACTTTTTGTCTTTGTTTGTTCCAATAAACAACTATTTGCAGTTCTATTCTGCTGGCTATTGTTTAATCTTATTTTGTTATGTATTTTGTGAATTTTGACTCTGATTTGTGCCTTGGAAAAGTGAAAGTCACTCAGTCATGTCTGATTCTTTGTGACCCCATGGACTACACAATCCATGGAATTCTCCAGGCCAGAACACTGGAGTGGGTAGCCACTCCCTTCTCCAGGGATCAAACCCAGGTCTCCTGCATTTTGGGCAGATTCTTTACCAACTGAGCCACCAGGGAAGCCCAAGAATACTGGAGTGGGTAGCCTATCCCTTCTNGATTCTTTGTGACCCCATGGACTACACAATCCATGGAATTCTCCAGGCCAGAACACTGGAGTGGGTAGCCACTCCCTTCTCCAGGGATCAAACCCAGGTCTCCTGCATTTTGGGCAGATTCTTTACCAACTGAGCCACCAGGGAAGCCCAAGAATACTGGAGTGGGTAGCCTATCCCTTCTCTAGCAGATCTTCCTGACTCAGGAATTGAACCAGGGTTTCCTGCATTGTAGGCAGATTCTTTACTAACTAAGCTACTAGGGAAGCCCTTGGAACTTTGGGTAAACTCTGAGACTATGATAAAGATGGTTTCACTCAGACAGGATTTTCATTTATTTTTATCAGGTGCCTGGGGAGTAACAGGTGTTTGTATGGCAGGGACATTTTAAGCTAAATCCTCAACTTGAGATTTAAAAGAAATTTCCTTGAAACCTACCAAGTAATGTAAATGTAGTTTGCTGTGCTGCGCTTGGTTGCTCAGTCATGTCTGACAGTTTGCGATCCATGGACTGTGGCCTGCCAGCCGCCTCTGTCCATGGGGACTCTCCAGGCAAGAATACTGGAGTAGGTTGCAAATGTGAATGAATACTGGTTGTTATTACCAGTTCTCAAGGTCCTGGGAGATTTAAATTTTGTTGTGTATGTGTGTACATAGTTGCTCAGTCATGTGCAACTCTTTGTGACCCTTTTGGACTGTAACCTGCCAGGCTTCTCTGTCCATGGAAATTTTCAGGCAAAAATACTGGAGTGAGTTGCCATTTTCCTCCTCCAGGGGGTCTTCCTGACCCAGGGATTGAACCTGGGTCTCCTGTATCTCCTGCATTGCAGGTGGATTCTTTACTTGCTGAGCTGAGCCATCAGAGAAGGCCTCTCCTCATAATGAAAGTCTCAGACAAGAAAATTTCTTTATAAGTTATTTGAAGGTGGGAGTCAGTTTATTTTTTATTTATTCTTACCCTGAAGACATAACCCTTTGAGATCTCAACTTTATGGAAAGAGTTGCTCACTAGATTTCCTTCCTGAAACAATCCTCATGAGATTATGAAAACCTAAAAGTCAAATTGAGCTGATTTGGCAAATAGTCTCCTGATGAAAGTCAAATTAAGTGCTCTCTTTTCTTCTCTGAGTTTTTGCTTTCACTTAGTTTTTGGATTAGGTATCATTTTTTTATAAATTAATTTAAGAAGATACAAAAATCTTTACCTTTCATTTTTTTAAAAACCAGTGCTCAGCTGTGATACTTAGCTCACCATACTACTGGAAATGACTATTTTTACATTTGATTTTAAATGACTGTATCATTAATAAAGTAGAATGTGAACATGTCACCATTTATTTTTACAATTAACTTTTTAACATTTTAAATGAACTTGATCATCATGGTGATGTACCACAACTACTTAACCACTGTTCTTTTTTGTGGTATTTGCCTTGTTCCCAGTGATTCTCTACTATAAAAAGATTATGATGAAAGTTAAAAACTACAGTATGTATGCATGGGTCTCTGACATCATGATCATCATGATGAATTTCCATTTTATCATGTAGGTCACAGTGACACAGATACCTGTTTTGAACGAGGGGATGACATGATCAGATTTGCATTTTGAAGAGAGTGAAAGATGAACTACAGGTGGTTGGGATTAAAGACAAGGAGACTCATAAGAAAGCCATTTGGATAGTCAAGGTAAGATTTGATAAGGATATGAACTAGCCCAGAATCAGAGGAAATTGAAAAGAGGGTCTAGGTTAGATTATACTTGGAGTTTTAGAATTTGTAGAATTTAGTGAATGATTGAATTGGAAGGAGGTGGGGAGAAATAGATGGGCTCGATAAAGGACAGAAATGGTATGGACCTAACAGAAGCAGAAGATATTAAGAGGTGGCAAGAATAAACAGAAGAACTGTACAAAAAAGATCTTCATGACCTGAATAGTTACGATGGTGTGATCACTCATCTAGAGCCAGACATCCTGGAATGTGAAGTCAAGTGGGCCTTAGAAATCATCACTACGAACAAAGCTAGTGGAGGTGATGGCATTCGAGCTGAGCTATTTCAAATCCTGAAAGATGATGCTGTGAAAGTGCTGCACTCAATATGCCAGCAAATTTGGAAAACTCAGCAGTGGCCACAGGACTGGAAAAGGTCAGTTTTCATTCCAATCCCAAAGAAAGGCAATGCCAAAGAATGCTCAAACTACCGCACAATTGCACTCATCTCACATGCTAGTAAAGTAATGCTCAAAATTCTCCAAGCCAGGCTTCAGC